>CAJVQF010000108.1:0-65103 GCA_911254575.1 Candida sanyaensis | reverse complement strand
CTGTCACATGTTTTCCTCACATGATTTTATCACATGTCTGCTTCACGTGTTCGCCTCACATGTTTTTATCACATGTCCACTTCACGTGTTCGCCTCACATGTTCCTGTCACATGTTCTCTCACGTGTCTTCTCCATTCCTTCCCTTTTCTAATTCCCACGCCGTTGCACTCTCCTTTCCATTACAATACGTCAGAGAACAGACTAAATGATTGAACATCCTTACCTCAGTTGAAACATCCTTACCTCACTCACTTTTAAATTTTGGTAGACCCTCACACCAATATGTTTTTATGTACTGTAGAAAGGGTGCGGTCACATGAGATTGTCACATGAGATTGTCACGTTTTGTTGTCACATGAGATTGTCACGTTTTTTTGTCACATGTTTTCCTCACATGATTTTATCACATGTCTGCTTCACGTGTTCGCCTCACATGTTTTTATCACATGTCCACTTCACGTGTTCGCCTCACATGTTCCTGTCACATGTTCTCCTCACGTGTGTCTTCTCCATTCCTTCCCTTTTCTCTATTTCCCACGCCGTTGCACTCTCCTTTCCATTACCTTTCTAGATCTCTACCTGGTTTCACTCTATTTTGATTTTTTGATTTTTTTTTTTGGTCAACTTTGTTAAATTCTCAGATGAAAATTTTTTTTGTGTGTTGGCTCGTTCCTAGATTAGCGGTTTTGCATCCTTACATTACGTTTCTCTGTGTTTGTGTGTGTGTGTGTTTCGGGGTGTTGCTTATATGTTTGCTACAAACGATTATGTAATCGAGTTATATTTTCCAATTCCCTTTTTTCCTTCTGTTGCAAAGGATTTCTCGAAAAGCTGCTGCTTTATAGAGAATGATGTGACAACGGTTACTTGTATATTTTTTATTGACTATTTATAGTCCTATTGATTATTTATAGAGGTCATTTCTGTATATTTGTACATAGACAACTCAATTTGAATTAACGAGAACCTTTTAAAAAAAAAAAAAAAAAAAAAAAAAAATACTATTCTGACTTGTACATTAAAATGGGTGTCTATATATGCTCTGGTTACCTCTCTTGATTAATCTTAATATAGTTCTGCTGAATTTTATGCGCTTTGTCCATGTAGTGTCGAAATTATATGACCTCTAAGAATTTTGTCCATGTAATTGAGAATAAGTCATCTTAAATAATTTTGTCCAGTTGTGCGCAATAAAAAAATGTCGCTGACCTCTTTTCTTTTTTTTTTAGTCATCTCGCCTAGTCATCGCACAAAAAAAATTTTTCACTTTTGTTTAATTTTATTTTATTTTATAACACATACCACATAACAATCATCATCACCACCACAAAGCATACATCTGCATATTCCTATGCATGTCCTGTTTTAACCATTTGTGGCTTCTCCCCATGGTTGCAAATATTTTATCAATGTGTATTTTTTTTTTTAATTAATCTTTTTACCCAAATACTTGTGAAAATTTTTTCATCATTTTTTTTAATTTAATTTAATTTAATTTTTTTACTTGAATATGCAGATACTACTATTTCCCTCATCTCATCTTTTTATCCCGGAATCGGTGTCTATTGTTATAATCTGCAATTAATTTACTCCAATGAGTAATATCTTTTTTTTTGGGGTGTATACCATTGGTGAGATATTTCTTTTTTTTTCCGTTATCACATTCCGTATTGGTTATCTTGTAAATTACCCACCTATGATGAGCCCGGTTGAATGGTAGTTTGACTCTACAGTGCCGTATACATCTCTGGTATATACTCTCATCATCTATTGATGTCCCCAGTAAACTATAAAAGCACTACACAAACTCTCTTGAATATACCTGGTCGCAAAAAAAATTTCACAAAGTTTTTCTCTCTATCGTTTTTGCATAATATCATTAACTACTGCTACTACCAATATGTCTCCCAATTATTCCTTTCCAATTGAGTTGTATCTCGACTGTTTGAACAATAACAACAGGGCAAGTGTTGAATTATTTTTGAACTTTTATAAATGTCCAACTCCATATAATTGGATTTATAATTTATGTAAAGACTTGTTGGATTCAGATTCTGAATTTATGGTCTTTAAGAGCAAAAGCTATGAAGGTGAATTGGGTGTGAAAATGAATTGTCGCAGAATCATCCACACCTTCAATAGCGCTTATGGTACTCTTGAAAGGGAAGCAGTTGAACGTGTTCTTTGGGTCAAGGGATTTAATTCTACTACTTATGTGATTAGGGTAAAAGATGCTACCATTTTGCATACCACCATTATTGAAAGCATTGTTAGAGGTATGGGAGGGGATTTCAGCAACTGGTCAGTCATGCCCAAGAAAGACAAGTTGTGTTCATTTTCTATCATCCACAACCCAAGTTTCGTGGACATTGATCATTTATTTAATGGCAATGTCCACGTAATTGATGAAATTGATACCTACCAGTTTGTATCAATTTCTATGTTGAGAAAAATTCCTGTTGCTACTGAAATTGCTTATGTTGATTTACCAGCTTTCATTGGGGATAATAAAATTTGTTACTCATGCTGCACCCAATATGGTTTGGATGGTCATTATTGTGACCTGGGTTATTCTACTGCTGAAAATAATGATGATTCAGATGATGAAGAATATGATCCTACTATTTAGTAGTTTATTACTTGTGTATTTATTATTCTTTTAATTTTTCAAGTCTTCTTTTTGTTTTGTCTAATAAATATACCTTATTTTTTTTTTAAGTTTCTTTTCTCTCTTCTATTTTTCTGTTGTTGATTTTTTCTGTGTTGGTATTTTTTCTGTGTTGGTATTTTTTTTTCTGTGTTTGCAAATTCTCGGTTATTAATTTCTTCAAGGTTATATGTTTTTTTTGGGGTGTCTGTGTACTTTCACCAATAATGCTCTGTGTAACCCAGTTCTCTGTATTTTGGTCAAGCCGGTACCGCTGTTTCATCTTCTGAACAATGCTCTATTGTATTGACCATGGTTTTTGTAATTTCACCCGCCTTCCTTTTTGGTTTCTGCATTGCATGGGTAGTGGTTTTGTATTTTAACCCTTCTTGGTTGGTTTCTCTGAACGGTGTTCAACGCGTTTTTGTCATTTATCCTAATATGGCTGATGGCAGACGTGATTGTGTAGTCTTGTTCGTCTTAAGTAGTGTTAACTATGGTGTGGGCTTTTTCAAATTGTTGTCTCCATAGTTAAGCTGATCACTATAAATAGAGGTGCATTTCCCACATGTTTTCCACCTGGTTTGTCTTCTTCTCTCTCCAGTGAATATTTATTAGACGCTACATCCTTACAGATAACTCTACAGAGTATAGACTTTCAAAGACTAACTACAGATTTATCTCCTCCGACTACAGTTACTACTACCTCAAGTTACTACTGCTACTTTATTTTTTTTCCTGCGAAGTCAAATTTACTGATCACAGTTGTTTTTTCTCCCCAGTTACACTACCGAATTTTATTTTTGCTGCGACATTTTTTCCGCTACCAAGTAATACTCCCTAGTTACTACTAAGTTTACTACTGATCTATTACTTATTCTGAACCCACTGCTGATTCCCCTGCTGTTGCTATCGATAAACTAGAGTGAACTAGATACTATATCTTCATAATCTACTAGTTTCTTGCCGCTACTTGGTTCTATTACTGTTATTCACCAAGACTTATTTTCCTCCCTATATTACGCTCCATCGAGACCACTGGAAAAAAGCCGATTTACAAACCTACGCACTAATCGTCTTTTAGCTACTTCAGTCACTTTTATTAATCAACACCTAAGCAATAATAAACATCTTTGTTTACGACTGCTTTAAAGAAACTAATAATCATCTGATTGTCAAGCTACATTATCCAAAGTACAACTTGGCTTCACCCCAACGCTGAACTCCATTTACTGCTATTACTATGGGGAAATCTAAATCCAACAGATCCAATTTAAACAACAAGAACATGATTAAGAAACCAATTACCAAAGGTTCATCTTTGACTATCGATAAGATCAAAGACCAATTAGGGGACAAATCCCATGACGAAACTAAGACCCAAGCCGACTTCCCATCCGGATTGTTTTGTGGAAACTCCCTGGAAGTTGACTCCTACATTGAAGACTCTGAAGAAGAAGAGTATATTCCAAGAGTAGGTACTAGTAAAGACACTGGTACTTATGCTGCTGCTGCTGCTGCTGCTGTTGCCACTGGTAGAACTGTTGCCACTGCTGATGACACTGGTACTTCTAATGACACTACCGTTGGTACCACTACTGGTCACGACACTGTTCTGACTACTATTACTGAACCCGACGCTACTGCTGAACCTGAACCGAAAAAGTCATTGAAAAAGCAAATTGAAGACATGCTTAAAGCTGATGACCCTCCAACCAATGAAGGTAATTTCATTAGAGCTTACATTGACACCATTGGTAAAGATGCTTGGTCACGTATGCTTCAAAGACTTAACCTCTGTGAACTTGACTTTGTCATGGCATCCATTGTTGAAATCCAAAAGGGAAACGAGTTAAAGAACTCAGTTTGGTTTGAAGTAGATGCTGCTGAAGGCACTACTAAAGAAGACAACGAGAATGCTATCAAACACTACTTGTTTGTCAGAAGAAGACAAGACATGGTGGACGAAATCGACGTTATTGACGATAAGATTACCAAATTAGCTGAAAAAGTGGACGAATACTCCTATGCAAGAGGTATTACCCAAGCTAGATTCAACGAGTTGGAACAAGAACTCAAAAGGTGCAGACAATACATGGAGATTGTTGACCAAAAACTTTTCGCACCAGACGCTATCAACTCCAACTTGATCAAACTTGCTATTAGATACGATCTCCAAGGGTTCGATCAATCCGAGAACAGCATTGAAGAGATCATCACCAAATGCTTGCCAAGCGACCCTATCATCTTGAACAATGGAACTTTGGTGGTTATTCCAAAGAAACATTACGACAACATTGCTATTGCTGAGTTGAACCACCCATATAGCAAAACTCCCATCACCGATATCCTTCCAGAATATTTCAACCACAATATCCAAAACAGATGCAGAAGTGCCCAAGTCTTGAAGGACAAGGAAGAATCCACCATCAATGAAGATGCCATTGATTATGAGATTATTGACGCTGTTTTGGATAAACAACCTGGGGCTTTAAGCAGAATGGGAAACAAATGCAGACACCATTCTTATTTCTTAATATCTTTCCTGGGTAACAATATTCCAGAGATTTCCAAAAATGGATTCCAAATCATTACTTTAGAATTGTCTCTGATATGGAATTCTGTACTAAATGTAAACAAATTGGTCATTCCAAATACAAATGCAAAAAACAAAGATGTGCCAAATGCAAGTCCTTCAACCATGACACAAAAGACCACATCAACAAAGTGGCCAGTGCTAATGCCAATGCTAATGCTAAGACTGCTGCTGCTGCTGCTGCTGCTGCTGCTACTGCAGTTACCACTACTACTACTGCCATTACTACTCCTGTTGCTAAACCAAAACCATCATTAGCTGATTGCATCAACAAGAGAAGAATCAAACGTCTTCACAGAGAAAGAGATAGTGACCATGAAGAAGATCCAGATTACTTAGAAGCTAACAGAACTTTGAAACAAGAAGACTGCAACATGGACATTTCATACGACAAATTTTTCAAAGAATTGGAAAATCACAAACACGAGGTGGCTCCTTCAATTATTGAAACATCAAGCAGCGACTCAGAACAACCAATTGCCGCTAGCCGTAAATCAGCTATGATCATTGACAGTGATCAACCACTTCCTTCATCACCTTTAGGGGAAAAGGTGAATAGGGTTGAGGTGAAAGCCACCCAACTCATAAACAATGAATCATCATTATGAAGAACAACTACGATAATTCGGTAAGACATGAAGCTAATCTTCTTTCCATTATGTCATTTAACATTGAAGCAAATTTCTCCCCATTGCATCTTTATGATGTCATAATTGGTAATCATGTCACTTTGTTGCAGGAAACAAGTTTTAAAACTATCCTGATATTAGAAAAATTAATCCACAAAAAAAATAAAAATTTTAAAATCATCTATAAATCCAAAAAAATAGTAAAACAGCCATTGTCATCAACCATGAAAAAACATAGAGATGGTAATTAAACATGAAAATATTGTGAAGATAAATGACTGCTTTATCCATAACAACAGAACCATTCACAGCCAAAACTCCCAAAGAGTCACCGACGTTGTGATCAACATACCAAAATTAAGAACTAACATACACGTGATAAACACATACTTCCCATTGGGTACCGACTACATCAATCAACAAAATTTGATTGACCAACTACAAAATTCAATTGCTGCTATTCCCAGAAGAAAGACCTGGAAAATGATTATTGCAGGTGATTTCAATCACATACTATGTCAAGAATTGGACAGAGAAAAACACCACTTACAGAAAAACAATCCGAATTGGATACTGCTGCTAAAATGAACGAACTTACCAACCAATACAACCTTATTGACGTCTTCAGAGCACTTCATCCTACTACCAAATTATTTACCAACAAAAACTACAACAACAACAGAAGAATCGATCGGTTTCATATTGACAGAAACTTATTCAACCGAGTTGATAGTTACAAACACAAAAATGGAAAAACATTAAATCGTCCCATACTTCCATCAAAATTGAACTACTAATCCTGGGAAGAACCAAAACAAAAATGGGAAGACCACGATTTTCCTACAAAGACTACCATATTGAAAACAAAGAATTCAGAGACTCCATTATCAATGATACTTCAACCAACACCTGGGATGAAATGGTTACCGAGATGAAATCAATCTCCAGAAGAATCAAATTTTCCAAAAAACTACCAATCGAGAGCAACATGAACAACGATGTGTTTAATGATTTGAATATACGTTTTTCATCCAAAGAAAAGCGCAAAAGTACATTATTTTCCAAGCTCTCTAACGATATCACCAACAAGACGGCAGAAACTACTGAAGAAATTATCGAAATGACAAGAGAGTTCATGGCTGGTATATATAAAAGAACTACACATCAAACCAATGATTACACAACACTAGCTAAGTTTAACAAAGCCATTACTGATTGGCAAAAACAAGAATTGGAAAAACCGCTACTGTTGGAAGAACTAGAAACCCAACTCAAACATACCAATATAAATTCTGCACCAGGGCCAGATGGAATAAACTATCGAATGATTAAATCACTTTGGCTGAAGCTAGGTCCTTTGCTTGTAAAAATGGGTAACACAATCATGGACACTGGAAAACTACCCGAATCCCAAAAATTGGTAATCATCAACCTAATTCCCAAGAAAGAAAACAAACAACAGGTGAATAATCTAAGACCCATAGCCATTATGAACTGCGCTATAAGACTTATCAGTGCAGCTATCAACAAAAGGTTACAGTTTCATCTCTCCAACATCTTCCATGACAACCAACATGGGTTTATACCTGGCCGCTCCATCAGCCAAGTTGCTTCCAAATTAGACCTAGTAAGACAAACAATAATGTCCAACCCCGAGGAAAAAATAACCATTGGCTTCTTGGACTTTTCCAAGGCCTTCGATTCGGTTAGTCATCGTTTCATTGAAGAAACTTTGCACAAATTTAACTTGGGACCAAAAATTACCAATTTCTGCATGGCCATTACCACCGAACAGCATGCTAAAATTAATATAAATAATTACCTATCGGCTGACATTCCATTAGAAACAGGAGTAAGACAGGGTAACCCACTACTGCCACTTATTTTCAATATTTGCTTGGAACCATTACTTAATATTTTGGACAAAAAATTAAAAGGGGTGATGGTAGATGGATCCATAAAAATCACAACCTTATCATACGCTGATGACCTAACGGTTATCATACATGCCAATGAAATAAACAAACTAGAAAGAATTTTGGAAAGATACAGACTGGAATCAAATCTTTCAATCAACAGGAAAAAATGCCACATACTATCCAACCATGAAGAGGCATTTCTGTCATTAGGGTTCTCCCATGAACCATTATCCAACTCCAATTCCAAATATCTAGGGGTTCCTTTAAACACTAACCTTTTGGAAGAACAAATTTCAAGAACGTGTCAATTAATTTCATGCTATATCACTGATGGACTACCAACTACACTTAAAGCACAGGGGGTAAATCTGTACTGCTATAGCAGATTATATCATTCAGATATCCTAGCTGGTTACACAGACACACAACTAAACCAAATCCAAAGCAAAGTCCACAATCTATTCCAGGGAACGGGGAGTAAAAATCTATTGGCAAACCGTGACCAAGGGGGATTTGGATTGCTAAACATAAAAACCCAGATCAAAGCTGCTAGAGGTAAACAAATACTCCAGTTATTAACTGACACTTCGCCACATAACTGGCACATTGGAATATGGAGAAGCCAGATCCAGAGGTTCCTCGAAGAAGCTTATCCATCAGAATTCAACGCGGAATACAAAATTGTGCATTGGTACGACTTTTTGACAAATGCTGCAAACGGCGCAGGGAAAAAAATCCAAAGTTCCAATTTGCTCACAACCCACCAAAAAAATTGTTTGCAACTGTGGTTCAATCAAACAAAAGCTGAAAGATTAACACCATATGCTAAACCCAAAGAAATCAACGCACTTTTGTTTAAATCACTTACAGACGGCTACATAAATCCCAAATTTGTCCCAACCAAGGGAAACAAACTCACCTTTTTCAATAGCCGGTCAAAACACCAGCGCAGTTTGCGCAAATCATTAATGCCATACACCTGGACCAGAGAATTCAAAATATCCAAATACAAATGGAAACGTTTCTTTAAAAATCTTCACCAAAACATATTGGCTAAACCCTATGGATTGGAACCCTTCCATCGATGGGCATTAGGTCAATATAACCATCTTGTTGAAACGGAAACAACATGTCGTTTATGTGGGGAAGACTTCGAAGAAGATATGCTTTCAAAGATCAAACATAGGTTTACATTATGTCCCATAAGAAAAAGAATATGGCAACTACTTGGGACTCACGGTGCAAGATGTGAAGTTGAACACATAATTGGAAATTATAGATTATCACAACTTCAATTATTATCCATTGCCAGATTTATAAAAGCAATCACAACACTTGAACTGAACTATACTATTGATGAAAATTACGACTTAACAGACGCACAATTGCAAAAATGGTGTAAACATTTCAAGTATTACTATAGACACATCCATTATTTTTAAAATCCATATATTACAAAACTGACTCACCGAACCACCGAATCATGATTACGACCTGGGAATGATATAACACCACTAATAATTAATACCCATATGGAAAGAGATTACAAGATCCTGATGATTAAAAACAAAACGCTGAACACTGGTTGTTGCTAAAAATGTTTGCTACAAACGATATTGAAATCGAGTTATATTATATATTCCCTTTTTTTGGTTGCAGAGGATTTCTCAAAAGCTGCTGCTTTATAGAGAATGATGTGACAACGGTTACTTGTATATTTTTTATTGACTATTTATAGTCCTATTGATTATTTATAGAGGTCATTTCTGTATATTTGTACATAGACAACTCAATTTGAATTAACGAGAACCTTTATAAAAAATAAAAAAAAAAAAAAAAAATGTTCTCGCCCTAAAATTATCGACCCAAATGCCCTGTTTTGAAATACATATTATTCTACAAGTATTAATCATGAGATTCAAAATAAAGTTGATATAGAATATTCAATGGTTAATGTATACTCTCAACTCTTATCTTATGTAGTTGTGGCGTAATGTTGTGTTGTTATAAAGTATTCAAAAATCTGCTTTCATTCAAGGTCATTTTTTGAGAAATCTGCTTTCATTCAAGGTCGTGTTTGGGTAAATCTGCTTTCATTCAATTTTTTTCCCTAACAAATTTCTCAAATCTGCTTTCATTCAAGTGCGTATTTTGCAAAATCTGCTTTCATTCATTTTAAGGTCGCACTCATAATACCTTTGGGGAAATAGTGTTTTTTTTCCATCGCTAGGCCTCCGGCCGTCGCGTAATCAAGGGGCAGATTCGACTAAATTACCAAAAATTGTCGACCCAAGTGCCATGTTTTAGAGAAGTAATATCTTGACAAGTTTTAATCATGAGATTCAAAATAAAGTTGATATAATATATTCAATGGTTAATGTATACTCTCAACTCTTATCTTATGTAGTTGTGGCGTAATGTTGTGTTGTTATAAAGTATTCAAAAATCTGCTTTCATTCAAGGTCATTTTTTGAGAAATCTGCTTTCATTCAAGGTCGTGTTTAGGCAAATCTGCTTTCATTCAATTTTTTTCTCTAACAAAATTCTCAAATCTGCTTTCATTCAGGGTCGTGTTTAGGCAAATCTGCTTTCATTCATTTTAAGGTCGCACTCATAATAACTTTGGGGAAATAGTGTTTTTTTTTTTCATCGCTAGGCCTTCGGCCGTCGCGTAATCAAGGGGCAGATTCGACTAAATTACCAAAAATTGTCGACCCAAGTGCCATGTTTTAGAGAAGTAATATCTTGACAAGTTTTAATCATGAGATTAAAAATAAAGTTGATATAAAATATTCAATGGTTAATGTACACTATGTAGTCTTTACATTTGAAGTTGTGGTGTAAATTTGTGTTGTTTTCTGGCTATTAAAAATCTGCTTTCATTAAAACCTGTTTTTCGAGAAATCTGCTTTCATTCAATTTTATTTTGTTAGTAAAATTCGCAAATCTGCTTTCATTCAAGGTCGTGTTTGGGCAAATCTGCTTTCATTCAATTTTTTTCCCTAACAAATTTCTGAAATCTGCTTTCATTCAAGTGCGTATTTTGCAAAATCTGCTTTCATTCATTTCCCTATTGATTTTTTTTTCGCTCGGCCGTAGGCCGTCGCGGTAGACTTCAAAAACAAAAAAATCTTTTTCTCATGATTTTACCATACAAATGGCCATGTTTTGAAACTACTAGAAAACAATCAATATTTATTGTGTAGTTACTCTGAGTGATCGAGATGATAGAGAATTGATCAACATACAAGAATATACATATACTATTACATCACGACTAATATTCGTGTAGTTACAGTACGAAACATGAATCTGCTTTCATCGTCTGCTTTCATCGATTTTTTTCTGCTTTCATGCGCGAATTAACTATGCGTCTGCTTCCATAAAACGCCAATACGCATATTATGGAACGTGAATTTATGACATCCAAAAATCGAACTGTCCTGGACCCTGAAACCATCCCGGTCACAAAAATCACTCCCGATGATTCAGATGTTAGCAAATTATCCATCGAGTCTGGTAACTCAAGCATCCAGCAACTGATAATGACCAAAGTCAAAGACGGATCACCAGAATGGTTTGTATCAAGAATCATGGGCAACAACACTTTAAGAGGAATTCCATGGATTCAAGGGTTTACCAATGCCCAAGGTGAAACAGCCCTTTCTGTAGTATTGGCCAAGATGAACAAGAGAAGTATCAAGTCTAATGAAGAATTTGATAGGGAATATGTGATTGTGAAATGTTTAAAACATATCAACATCGAGAGAAATGACCAGGGTGTTAAAGAAAAAGTACACGTGGTTAAAGCATTGGTATTTCTATTGGTGTCACCCAGATTAACAACCAGAATATTAGCCACAGAGGTTATGGTCATGTTGATGTTATACAGAAACAACTCGTTGTATAAAAGTGCCATGGAAAGCTTTAGAAATTTACAAGACCATACAGGCGATTACCTGTTATTCCAACCATGGTTGAATACATTTGAAGAAACTATAATCAAATACTCATGGAAATCAACCGAATCATCAAATTTGAAAAACTATGCTGCTATTACATTGATATTGATTAACTCCATGGTAGATAGCTGTGATTCCCTAAAAAGACGTATTTCCATTCGTCGTGATTTCGGTAATGCCAGGATTTTGAGTGTGTTTGACAAACTCCGCCAGATTGAAGATCAAAGAATCGATAATGAAATTGAAAAATACGAATCCTATGCTGAAGAGGATTACCATGACTACGTGGAGGTCAAAAATAAACAAAGTAATAAAAAACTACCCAATTTACCCAAAAAATTACACGTTTCTGATTTCATTGATCAACCAATGGCTGATCTGGGGTCAGAAACGGTATTTGCCGATGAGGATGATGATGAAATACAACAAGGTGATAATTTTGTACTGTTTGTTGTTGGAGTCGTTTCATGGTGATAAAAGTTTCATGACAAAATTACAAGAAGGGACCATAGCCTGGGTTCATGTTTTACAAAGATTAATGAATATAAAGCAGAGTACCTGTCCTGGCCAGGATGTACACAAGATGTTGGTGTTGGTTGATTCTATGTTGCAGCACGTCACTAATGAGAATCGAGTTATTGGTACTGATTCAGAGTCCGTGTTGAACATCACCATTCAAAAACTCATGGACCGGTTGGCCACCGAGGATATGGCTCGTAGAGCAATTTCAGAATCGAAACAACTAGCACATGAACTAGATTTGCTTCGAGAGGAGAAACGTAATCTTGAAGAAGAATTGAAAGGAAACAAACATGAGTTAATCCGTCAACTCAAGACAGAAATTTATAAACAAAATGAACAATCAATTAATCAACAGAGACTAATATCCAAACTTAAAGAGGAATTGAAAAAGAAACCAATGAATAGACCTCCAACTCCCCCAGGTTTGTATCGTCACCCACCTACTACCATGCATGATATTACAAATGTTGGCCATGATAAACCCAAATTTCAATCACCAATGCATCTACTTGCTGGTGTATCAACCATTGCGAATGATGTTGAACCCCCTGTACCTCCTCCATTGCCAAAGTTTATTGTCGATAAGAAACAAACCATAATACAACCAAAACCACCACCTCCGCCTCCTCCTCCACCATTACCAGGATTTCTAGAAAAATCATCAGTTTCAGCTCCACCACCACCATTGCCAGGATTTATAGACACATCATCAACTTCAGCTCCACCACCGCCTCCAGCTCCCCCTCTTCCAGGGTTCATATCTTCTGGAAATCATCCACCTTCGCATTCATCTCCACCACCTCCACCTCCACCACTTCCTACTTTCATGGAAAAGTCACCAGATCCTCTGCCACCTCCACCACCTCCACCACCGGTTCCTGTATTCACACCTTCCGCTGCTTCATCACCCCCTGGAATTAGACCAAAGAACAAATTAAAACAAATGCATTGGGATAAACTTGATGATATTAAGCAAACTTTCTGGAACGATCTTGAACATGAAAAATTGTCCAACAAATTGATAGAACAGGGAGTGTTTGGTGAAGTAGAAAAAGTCTTTGCAGCCAAGACATCCACCATCAAAAAGCACAAAGATATTGATCCTAAAGCCCAAATCTGGCTGAAACCAACAAAAGTAGCAATACTTCTCCCAATATTTTGGTATCGCGTGTTTTCCAACTTGACTGAAGAACAGTTTGTGGCCAAAGTGCTTCGATGTAGCACGGAGATTTTGGAAAATATCAGTGTGTTGGAGTTTTTCAACAGCACATTATTTTAATTCAGTGATGCTATTTTCAGAAACTTGAGCCCCCGTGCATCTAGAAGATCCCGTAGAACATTCCTTGAATTCTTTGTCACTATCGAAGACTACCTAGTTATCACAGAGAGTATGTTGATTGAAAAAAGTTTGACCCGGCCACATTGAGCTTCTCATCTCATTGACCACCTATCGTTGATTAACCTACACAATCTATCTACTCAGTGTTTATCACTAGGCCAGGTTTCGTTCAAATGATCACCAAATGCATCTTGTACTTCACAAACATGTTCAGTATCATCAACTTTATCCACATCTTGGTAACACTCAACAGCAGCATCAAATTCTTCTATATTTGATACACCCAAGACAATACTTGAGTTGTATTTTTGTAACCACTCTCTAATGGCAAACTTTGTAGCCAACTCTGCTAACTCTATACCTCTGCATTTAAGATTCTGGGCAATTTCATCAACTTTAGCTTTGAGGGCTGATGCCGCTGGATGAAAATCATGAGTTTTCACCCGATCTTAACATCGACATCGAAAGTATTGACCCGTTGAGTACTACTTGAACTCCACAACTGTTGCAATACGATAACACAGCATCGAATGGGCCAAGTTCATTCTTACACTTGAGTGCAATCTCTTCACGGAGTACCCATAAATCCCAAAGTTTCTAATCAACCCTTCTTGTTTCAATTGAAGTAATTCAGTTAATGCTTCCATGATAACTGTAGGTTGACAAATTCAATATCGTGCATGTAAACCAAATCAAGATAACTAGTATTCAATGATCTCTCGACCGACTTGCATGCATTCTCTTTAGAATAATCAATTTGAATTTGCTTGCTTTGATGCAAATGTAGTATTGGTCACGACGAAATGATATTTGCTTCTCCTATTATTTCTTCTGATTGACCATGGTAAGGTGATGTATCAATTGCATTCAACCCTTCTTTAAATGCTTTTTCAATTAACTGGGGTACAAGAAGTGATGATGAATCTTCACAATACTGATAGTTGAACACCTCACCACCAATAACAAACAGGGACAGGTTCTTAATGGAGTATGTTTTATCCTCATGATTTCCCTCTAATTATCACGTCTTGGGGTTGATGTAATAGTTTACCTCTGATAATTCCACATCTTTCTCTCATTCTAACTGAATTCCAAGGTGGTACTTGTCAAACATTGATTGATTCTGTATCGCAAACGTTTAATTTGAATTACCATCATAAGTAATTAATTATTGCATTTTGACTATGATAAATTCCAAAAAATTATGATGTTGTTGATAACCTCTTGGATCCTTTATGATTGGTTTGATAAACAACAACAGAAAATTGCATTTCATGAATTTTTTTTTTTTTTTCTGTTTTTGTTGATAATTGGTAATTTTGCACGACAATTCGAACAAATGCTTTTCAGTGCGACGCTAGAAATAATTTGTTGTTGAGATTCTATACAACATTACAGAGTAATTGGCTTCACGGGGAAGATTAATCAGCTATATAATGAATAAGTGCACATATGCTTTGAAGGTTTAGCTTTGTTTTGATTTATATGTAGATAGTTTTTTAGTTAAAACACACACTGTAGTACTATATTTTTCCTTATAATTTGTTGAAAATTTGAACCAAAATTTGACAAACCATGGTCAAATCTCGTATCATCAATTAAGAAATATCCATAAGTATATCATCGATCTACTCTACAAGTTTATCTACAATTGAATCTAACAAAAATATAACATATATTAAATCGTTGCTCTAGAATGTAACAGGGTTAGTAGTTGTAAATATACTGGCTTCTGAATGTCATCATTTGGCAGAAACAAAATCAAAGATGAGACTTTTCAGGGTAAGTTTCCATCCACCAAAGGAGGTTGGTCGCTCTCCTCGACTCATACATATTTAGATCAATCTCTAAAGTATTTTAGAACTTCATATCAACAGAAAATACCACTAATCTGTACCAACAATGCATTTTATCTTTTTTATATTCAAAAATTAAACGAATACAAAAATCTGACCATAATCATCCCTTGCAGAGACTTGTACGTTCACTTGAATATTCAACCTCTGTTTCTAAACCCTAAATCAATGTACCCAAAATTCCTCCTATTTTTTTTCACTCGTTACCATAATCAAGTATATCCCCCTGTATTATCCAATATTTCCCGCCTCTCTCATGTATTCTCCAAATCCAATGCATGTTTCTGTCTTCTTGTAATTTAATGCTTAGATTTATCCTAACCATCTAAGTTTTGTTAGAATTTCGTTTATTTTCCTACATTAAATTTTACTATTCACACCAACAACCCTTATACCACCTTTAACTTCTCACACCCACACTTCTCCTACTCTCCACGTTCTCTTATCCCTGTCTTATCATCATCACCATCACCACGATAATTTTCGCATTCGCACGACTGGTTTTTTTTTTTTTTTTCTCCATCAATTAATTCTCGGTTGATTTTTCAAAAAAAAAATTTTTTTTCATTTAAAACTTCTCTTGGTCTCAATGATTCGACGATTCATGATGACAGCCCCAAAAACCAAAGCTCCTAAGAAAGGAAAAGTTCAAGATTTTGTATTAAAAACTCCAAAGGGTACCAAGGATTGGGCCGATAAAGATATGGTTCTTAGAGAAGCCATCTTCACTTCCTTATCCAACTTGTTCAAAAGACATGGTGGTGTTACCATTGATACTCCGGTATTTGAATTGAGAGAAATTTTGACTGGAAAATACGGTGAAGATTCAAAATTGATTTACAATTTAGAAGATCAAGGTGGGGAATTAACTTCTTTGAGATATGACTTGACTGTGCCATTTGCAAGATTTGTTGCCTGTAACAACATCGCAAACATCAAGAGATACCACATTGCCAAAGTTTACAGAAGAGATCAACCAGCCATGACCAAAGGAAGAATGAGAGAATTTTACCAATGTGATTTTGATGTCGCTGGTAACTACGATACCATGGTTCCAGATTCAGAAATCTTGGCTTTGTTGTGTGATGGGTTAACCGGTTTGGGTATTCAAGACTTTAAAGTCAAATTGAACCACAGAAAAATCTTGGATGGTATTTTTGAAGCCTGTGGGGTCAAAGAAGAAGATGTCAGAAAAGTATCTTCCGCTGTTGATAAACTCGACAAAGTTGAATGGAAACAAGTCAAGGCAGAAATGGTTAATGAAAAAGGTCAAGATGAAGCCGTTGCTGACAAAATTGGCGAATTCGTTAAACACAATGGTTCCATTCGTGAAGTTTTGGCCTACTTGCAATCTAATGAAATTATCAAATCAAGTTCCACTGCTCAAGAGGGTATCAAAGAAATGGAGGTTTTGGCTGATTATGTCGATGCCTTTGGTATCAACAACTACTTGTCTTTTGATTTATCCTTGGCTAGAGGTTTGGATTACTACACTGGTTTGATTTATGAAGCTGTTACTGCTGCTTCTGCTCCACCTAAAAATGCTTCTGAATTAAAGGCCAAAGCCAAGGAATCTGATGAAGACGCTTCTGCTTATGTCGGTGTTGGATCTATCGCTGCTGGTGGTCGTTATGATAATTTGGTCGGTATGTTCTCCAACGGTAAATCCATCCCATGTGTTGGTATCTCCTTTGGTGTTGAAAGATTATTCTCCATTATCAAAAACAGAACCAACTTGGATAACATAAGTGCCGACCACACTGATGTTTACGTTATGGCCTTTGGTGGTGGTGAAGGCTGGAATGGGTTCTTGAAAGAAAGAATGGAAATCAGTAACAAGTTATGGAAAGCTGGCATCAACGCTGAATACTTGTACAAGACCAAAGCCAATATTCGTAAACAATTCGATGCTGCTGAAAAAGCTGGCGCCAAATTAGCTGTTATTCTTGGTAAAGAAGAGTATCCCCAAGGTCAAATTAGAATCAAGGTTTTGGGTCAAGGTGAAGAAAACGAAGGTGAATTGGTCAGCTCCGATGAATTGATCGACGCTGTTCAATCCAAACTCGATACTGATGTTAGCGATATAACTCGTATCATCAAGGGCATATAGATTTTGTGTATATTTTTTTTTTTAGTTTCTCATTTTTTAGTTAGTGTCATTTAATTTTCATCCAATTTTCCTATATTGTATCCGTGTTTCTCTCTACCATCACGTTTAACTCTGTTCCACACTCTATTCACATCATGAGTAACAAACCACCAAATAACCCCACACCAAGAAGTAACCTGTGGCAAGGGATCATAAAATTCAGGAGCTATTCTTCTCAATTCTGGTAACTTGGTCCATGCAATGTATGGGAAATCATGGTGTTCGTTATGGTATCCCACATTCCATGTAAGAAGATTCAAACTTCCATAATATGAATAAGTCTCTGCCGGTAACAACTCCTTGGATATATTTGTCCCTTTGATCATTTGACCGCGTGGTACATTATTCTCATTCAAAACATAATGTTCAGCAATAAAGTGACCAGCACATGGGTGTAATGATCCAGCCAAAAATGTACTCATTATGAAATACCCCAATGCTTTCCAACCAAAATACTTTACCATAAAATGATCAAACACCAATTGAAACATGACATTCAATAAATGAATATAAGTAAATTTGATCTGGGTAATAAACATTGGTCTCAACGCGTAAAAAAAAATTTGACAGGTAGCAAAAAACGCCTTACCCAAGGGGTTTGACAATACAATGGCTTCATATCTCGTTGGTAAATCGGTATCCAAATACTTGTCTCCCAAAAACTTGTGGTGCAATTGATGATAAGGTTGAAATGATGCGGAATATGGAACCCCAATTGGAATATTGGTGAATATGGCAAACAACTTGTTGTGTAGTGGTTTCTTAAACAATAAATTATGCGACAATTCATGGATTGCGAGAAAAATGGCCTGATTTGCCGTGGCTCCAATGACATATGCCAAAATGAAAAATTTCCATGATAATACCGGGGTTGCTCTAAGATAATATGCAATGGAGATTTGTAACAATACAATGGCTATCACATACCATTTGGTTTTTGGTTCATACCCTGTCAATTTTCTCACCTCAGGGTATTTTTGCATAATCATCTTTCTTCTCACCACATGAGGTTCACTCTCCTTGGTCCAGTAAAACTCATTCAACACGTCAATAGGTGCATCTGCTGGAGGGGTATTGAATGTATATGTGGTACTATTGTTTCTATGTTTAATTGACTCCATGGATACCACGTTGGAATTTAATTGAAAAAAAGGAAAACAAAAGAGCGATGAAACAAAAAAGGAGATGAAATTTTTTTTTTTTTTTTTTGTTTTTTATTGCTCCAAATTTTGTGCTCGTTTATTTATTTTCTCCCTATATACTACCCTTTTACAAAATTACATCACGAGATTGCGGATTGGTTGGGTTAAGAAAATCTGGTGTGGTCGTTTGTTTCGGATGTTCATTTTTCCAGAACCCTGAAGTAGTATCCGTATCATCGACCAATTTATCCACCATGTTCTGCATGCCTTGGTGATTATCAATATCCATTGTAAGTTGTTTGTTTTGTTGAGCAATCATCAGTTCTATATCCGCAAGCGTATTAGGAACAACAACAACAGGTTGATCCTTGGGTTTCTTCATTCTAATCTTCTTCTGTTCGTCTTGAACCAACTTAAATTTGTTTGCTCTTTCTAGGATCTTCAACCCTAATACAACAATAGCAGCAATTCTCTTTCCTCGAATATACTCCTCCACCGGTTCTTGTAAATCACAATTGGAATAATCTCCAACTATTAAATTAACATCATAAGGATCAAACATACTTTCATCTTTGAAATCTTTAAACTGGTACTTGACCAACGAACAGTCTCGGAAATCCACATCTTCCTTGAAAAAAAACATTCTTGTAGGACGACCAGTGGTATCACAATTTTCAACATACTTGTTCAACACCGCCGACAAGTACACCACACAGTTTCGTCTTGATACAAACACATCCAACCAATTAGAATTCTCCCATAATAAATTTAACATAAAACGAAGCACCACCAATCCATCAACTGTTTTAAGGCATCCCAACATTCGTTCAACGTATCGAAATGCAAATCTGAGCACCTTCTCCTGTTGATCATCACTTTTAGTAAGTTTAACAAAAGCAAATATTACCACGAGATGATTCAATACTACTTGTTCATCAAACTCTGTGTTTAACAACTTGAATAATTCTGTTTCAACTTTCGAAAACAGAATCTTCTTTACAATGTTGGGGCCATTCTTGTATCTCTCAGGACAATAAATGTATCCTACCAAACAAATCAAATACACGTTCATCTCGGCCGATTTACTAAACCGACGTTCTCGATTGCCACTGATAATATCAACCAACGCCGTGGTAAACCAGGGTTTGTTTAAAATTGTTGTCATATTGTTAAACCCTACATTCGGATCAGATACTCGGGTAAGCTGTGACCGTAAGAACCAGTAGATGGCATTAAACTTATCGTCCACAGAATTATAAACAATTCCAATGCGGTTATACGGTTCACTCAATGCCGGCAATAACATAATGGACAAATTATACAATTGCATCGATTTCTCATAAACCCGAAATTGACTTTTCTTATCAGGCAGTGACTTGAACTTGAAAAAATTCTTGTTGGACTTACAAGGAGTCACATAGTTGGTTTCAATAAACGCCTGGTGACGAAGAATATCTCCTAAACAAATACAGCACTTGTGGATCAACTGTATCATATTCCCAAGAAAATTATCATCACGACAAACATTTGCATCCCTTGCCACAGTAAACTCAAACATTTCAAGAAAACTTTTGGGGATATTTGGATTGGAATACCTTGTTGCAAACAATTTCACCAACTTCAAGTAAAACTGATACATCTGTCTGCTATACTTGAGAAAACTATCATTGATCTTTCTCATCTCCACAGGACGGACCTTAAACTCTCCAGGACGGCTCTCTCTCTGACATGTTTTCAATTCCTTGTTTTGTTCGTCAAAAACCATTGCATGATGTTGTTGAAAATACTTGATGATCGGACTATGGAAGTCCATCCATAATTTATCAATCAAGTCAATAACGGTAAACTCCATTTCAGGGTGCTTGTAATAATGGTCCAAGTCTTGGGTAATCCATGTAGAAAACTTTGCTTGAATTGAAGCATTAAACCCAAGAAGCACTGATTGGTCACCATACTTCCTGGTTAGAAAATCTTGTAATTGAGATTGATGTGCCTTGATGACATCTACGTAAGCCATGGTTGTAAAATTGGAAGGGGGGAAGTGGTTATTATTCAAGTAGGTTATAACCGATCATAACGCGGATGATAACTTGATGATTACAGGAAAAAGAAAAAAGAACAGAAAAAATTTTTTTTTTTTTTTTTTTTTTTTTTTTCCCCTAGTTTTGAACCTAAATATTTTTCTTGAGTTGATTGCCACAAATTTCCGTCCCGAGTCTCACCAATTTCTATACACTTTCTTCTTTATTGCCCCCACCTCCAAATGTCTGAAGAAGAAGAGAGCAACGTACAAGTATATGTTTATGATTTATCCCATGGTTTAGCCAGAATGTACTCGCCTATGGTGTTGGGTGTTTCTATTGACGCTATCTACCATACATCAGTTGTTGTCCGAAACAAGGAATACTACTTGGATCAAGGAATTAAAGTCAATATCCCAGGTCAAACCAAATATGGTACTCCAATAGAGATATTGGAAATCGGTAAGACATATGTAAACGATGAGATTCTTACTGATTTTCTTAATGATTTAAAAAACCATGAAGATATGAAGTACCATGCCATGAGTTATGATTTGTTTACAAATAATTGCAACCATTTCACCGATGTGCTTATTGAGTTTTTGTGTGGCAAAAACTTAGAAGAACGAATTTTAAAACTCCCAGAAGCTGTGCTAAACACACCAAATGGTCAATTACTACAACAAATGATTAGTGGTGTTAATTTTTAGATTGTATAACTGTAATAATATAAAGTAATAAAAAAAAAAAAAAAAGAAAAAATTTCCTAATCTCCCACTTTCACTGTGTGTGTATTCATATATGCGAGCGTGAGTACATATGTGTGTTTGCGTGTGTGTGTAGGTAAACCACTTTAGACAACCACTTTTTTTTTTTCTTTCTTTCTTTCATCATTGATAATGTATGTATTCTAACAACTATATTCTTGATTCAGTCACTAACTCTTCCAGTAAATTAATCAATTCCTATTTGACTCCATGCTGTCCAAAGATTTGGGTGATTTAGATTACCGGAACAAGTTTTGGTCATCAAATCAACAGCCAAAATCCAACACCTTTCAACCATTGGGCAAAGAGGATTCTTATTCAAGACTTCAATTGATCAGATCAGAAACCTTTCCTGTTGCCAAAGATGATTCGTACTATTCCTCCAACGACCACTCGACTAATAAATACTTGAAAAATACCATGATTAACGCCCCAAGTTATGTTCCAAGTAACCTCAATTACAACAAACAATACTATGCCAACGATAGCTTTGAAACCTTGCAGGAAGATTACAACAAGTTAAAAGGAGAATTGATTTTGAAAAACCAGATCATTAAAAATTTAACTGATCAGATCAATATGATGTCCAAAAATGAAGGTAATTTCAAAATGCCTAAAAATCATTATCAATTGTTTCAGGATTTGCTGAAAACTTTACAGGATAAATCAATTGAGTTACAGGAAACAAACCAAAGGTTAGAGGCAGTGTTGGTAGCAAATAATCTTAGTGACAACTATGATGTTGAAGAATTAAGCCACAAGTTGATCCACCGGTTATCCCAATTGCTGCAGGAAAATGAAAATTTATTAAAGATCATCAGCTTTGGAAACAAAACCAATTTGTTGATCGAAATTGGGTTATTGAAACATGAAATCCAACAATTAAAGAATGAAAAGTAATCACGCCTTGCATCAAGGCGGTAATATATAAATTCGTATTGCTCATTTTTAGATTGCGTAGGTTACCTGATGACAATAGAATTATATTTTTTTTTTTTTTTTTTTTTTTTTGTTTTTGTTTTTGGGTTTGCTTTGCGACTGTTGTGGTCTTGCCATATTGCCCCTCCATCCCATTTAACTTTTAATAAGCGGTTTATCTATATCTTGTAAATGGTAAATGTTACATTAGGGCATGCTATGATCTGTACTGATGACGTAGTTTTTACTAAGCATTGTCATTGCTTCGGTACACAAAACCTTGGATCACAATGCCTCCACCACCTGCCTCTGGGCATTTATTTTTTTTTTTTTTTTCTATCCCTTTCGCTATAAATATCATATAATGGTCGGAAAATCTGGACTTCCCTTTTTTCTTTTTTTCCATATAAGAATAACAGGCATTCTGGTAGTTTTTATTTTTTTTTTCTTTCTTTCATCCCTTACTCCTTCTTCTTATTTATTTATTTTTTTTTTTTTGGTTCCCTTTGGTCAATTCATATATCAAATCATGGCCACGTCACGTAGTAGTTTTCATTTCGAAAAGCAATCTATTTTACCTGCAACAGATCCAAAGAGTCCATTCTATTGCAATCTTCCTCCCTATGATACCAAACCTATCGACAAATTAGTTGAATTCTTCAAGTACTGGAAATACTTTATCAAGGCGATCTTATACTATTTTAAAGAAATTGTTCTTGTCAAGGAATTGGAGGCAAATTTGAATTACCAATTAATCAGTGCTGTTCAGTTTCCTGGGTTTAAAGATTTACCCCAAAAGATTTTACAGGATATCCTGATCAATAATGGGACCAACTCACCCAAGGCATCTACTCCAACCAATGAATTGAAAAAAACTTTATCAAACTCAAGTGTTTCCACTCTGAGCAGTACACCCAGTGAAAAACGTCCAGGGTTGTTTAAGCAAAAATCTAATGGAAGCAACACAACTTTCCTTAAAGCTGCAAATCCACTTCATAAAAAAAGCATGTCCATAAACTCCCTTCGTCAAGTCACCAGTGCTGTTACTGGAGTGGTAAATTCACCTCCAACTCCTCCTCAACAACCAGCATCTACAAACACGTTGCCACCTATCCCTAAACTTGAACCCACTACTGATGTTGGAATTCCTGATAGTTTTTTCCCGGATGATTCTTTGTACACGAATTTTCCGTCTATGTTGCTTAGTTCTCATCAATCTGCCTTCAGTAACAGTTATAAACTCAGCAAGGAACTAAACACAAAATTGATCCCACGATTAGAAATGTTATTGAAACAACTTTCCCATAAGATTAAAGAAATCAGAACATCCTTGAAGAACGAATCCTTTGCCAATGATGATTTGTTAAAGGATATTTCTAAAACTGGTCAAGTCTTGACTGACTACATGGAAGCAGTGGAGCTTTACTCCAAAGACATCCCTGTTACCAAAAAATGTATTGCTGATGATGAAGAAATCGGGGTCGTGGATGATCCGTTATTATTGAAATTACGTGTGGACTACAGATTGAAAAACCAGTTAATCATGGAAAACTACATGTTTGCCTCCTACATCAACTTGCAAAACATCTCCCGAGACTTGTTCACGTATGTGTTGAAAGAATTAACTTGGGTAGTTGACAGATTTGGTAAACTCAATTTTAATAGCGAATACTTTCAATTCTTGAAAGCCAAAGTAAGTTCTTCTTCTACTCAAGACTGGAAGTATTTCATTTCACATAATCCATGTTTTGTCAACACCTTTGAGTCAACACCAGAAAACCCAAAGAGAGGAAACAGAAGCATCACGTCGATTGTGCTTCCTTATACCAATACCATCCACTCGAAGTGTATCCGATTTGGTATATTGTATAAGAAATCCAAGTTGATGAAGAGTTACACGAGACATTACTATGTTTTGTCATGTAACTACCTTCATGAATTCAGATTTGATGAAGACGTCAATGTTGCTAGCAAGAAAGCCAGAGACAAAATCGGGGGCTTTGTTGGTCATGACGATGAACCATTAAAGTCATATAACCTTAATGAATACAGTATCAGTTGCAAAGACAGCGATGGGTTCAAATTTGTTCTTACCAAGAATAGCAACAAGTCGTCCAAAAAGACCTTCAAATGTGCCACGGAAACAGATTTCAACAACTGGTTTGCGGATTTATCTGATTTGTTGAAATTTGGAAGCAACCATTATGAAAGATACTCATTTGTGCAAAAGAAGGTGCAGCTCAAGAAATCCTACACAGTGCCAGAAAAGAAAGATGGATTGAAATTGAATTTGGACAATTTGCTGACTCCAGCTTTATCGGGTATGTTTACCCCAAAGATCCAGACCCCTAAGGACTCGCCAACCGAGGAAAACCCATTCGAAGGCATGTTATCTGATATCAAGGCACGAACTACAAGTGGTACTACTCCAACCGAGAGCCCACGAATGATCACTCCTGAAGGATCCTCAACTGCTCTTCCTGTTGATTCTCAACACAGTGACTACCTCAAGTTACAACAAGCATTTTTGAAGCAACAACAGGAGATTTTGAATTTAAAGACAAAAGAAGCTCAGACCATGGATTTGATTCAAAAGAAATTGGAGAATATCCAGGATCAACAGAGTCCATACTTGGGATCAGCAGTAAATTCATCTGAATCACTTACTTCGTTTGTGGTGCCTCAAACCAGCGTGCGTGCTGCCGATCAAGTGATTTCGAACCATTTACAGCAACATTCCGATGTTCCAGTTAGCTTTGATTTAGGAGAAACTGATGCAAATAAAAGCGAGCAATCAATTCCTACTTTACTTATTAGTCAAAACCATTGAATATATATTTGTCAGTCATTCTATTTATGCACCTATTTGTACAGTTTTTGTACCACTGATATCTCTCTTTAGATTATTTGACGTATCTACCGAAGTAGGCGTTATGTTGACATTGAAAAAATTGTTGTACTTCCAGATATTAAATTGTACTATACTTTCGAATGCAACTTTATCATAACGGTACAAATTTGCAGCATCTATGTTCAACGGAGAATCAGGTTCTGGATTGTCCAATAACATTAAAATCGCTACAACTAAATGTTCTAAATTCCATGCAGGAGACCAACTATCCTTCTTTAATATATCCAAACAAATCTCTCCTGTTTTCAAGTTAATATTTGGATGGACAATGGGTGTGGCAAATTTTATCGTTGGTGGATCAATAGGGTATGTCACAGGTACATTTATATCCAACTTCCATTGCCCACCATAATAATAAGGAGAATCGGTTTTAGTGGGTTTTGCAATAACAGCCTGCCATTCCAAAATATTGTTATCCGGTTTGACTGGAAACAACGATACTATCTGGCTGTTGGATGCTTGTGGTGGTTGCTTTCTGTATTGGTTAAACTCTTTAAATAATCTTCTTTCGGCCATTATAAATACTGATAATTTTAGAAACTATTGTGTGTGTGGTATATTTTTGAATAGCAGAATTCAACTCTATTTATATGATTTCGGATTATCTTGTGAAAAAAAAAAAATAATAACAATCTTTTCTCTCTCTCTCTCCCCCACAGACAAACAGTTTGATGACACACTGCGGCAGCGGGCGGAGAAGCAAAAGAGAAAAGAAAAAAAAAAAAAGTCATTCATCAACCGAGGAAACTCTTGTGCTTATGTAATCAAGCATGTTGCATCACGTGATATGCACATAAATATTGTTTGTATCAAAGTCAATTACCTAGTATTTCACTCATATGTAGTAGTACCTTTTATAATGTCTTGCTTTCAAGTACTTCGTCCCATAAATCTAGATTACAAATTCTGGGAATCTGATTGGCGAATGTAGGTTCATATGTTTTTTTTTTTTTCGCCTGTACCGGTTTCCAGACACACCACGCAGATTCGGAAGAGTTTCGCGCACACTACGAAAAAAAAAAAAAAAAAAATTTCAATGGTCAAGGAATTACTCATTTTCTTTTTCATTCTTCTCATACCTTAACCAATAACGAATGAGTTGCTTAAAATCTTGCAGAGGTAGTCTTAGGACGTTCACCACTTCTACTATCAGATATGAAAAGAAATTAAACAAATACTCCTCAATTGTCACTGGAGATCCATCACAAGGTGCTTCACAAGCCATGCTTTATGCCACTGGTTTTACAGATGAAGATTTCGATCGTGCCCAAATTGGGGTTGGTTCAGTTTGGTGGTCTGGTAATCCATGTAACATGCACTTGATGGACTTAAACAACCAGTGTGCTGAATCTGTCAACAAAGCCGGTTTGAAGGCCATGCAGTTTAACACCATTGGGGTTTCTGATGGTATCACCAACGGTACTGAAGGGATGAGATATTCATTACAACTGAGAGAAATCATTGCTGATTCTTTTGAAACAATGACAATGGCCCAATTATACGATGGTAATATTGCTATTCCATCATGTGACAAAAACATGCCAGGTGTTTTGATGGCTATGGGTAGACACAACAGACCAGCTATTATGGTCTACGGTGGTACTATTTTACCAGGTTCTCCAACCTGTGGAACTTCCAATCCAGCTGTTGCTGATAAGATTGATATCATCAGTGCTTTCCAATCCTATGGTCAATATTTGGCTAATGAAATCACTTCTGAAGAAAGAATTGATATTGTTAAACATGCTTGTCCAGGTCCAGGTGCTTGTGGTGGTATGTACACTGCTAACACCATGGCCTCTGCTTCTGAAGTTTTGGGTTTAACCTTACCATACTCTTCTTCTTCTCCAGCTGTTTCTAAAGAAAAGGCTGCTGAATGTGCTGTTGTTGGTTTTGCATTAAAACATTTGTTGGAAATTGATTTGAAACCAAGAGATATCATTACCAAGAAATCTTTTGAAAATGCTATTGCTTATATTATTGCTACCGGTGGTTCAACCAATGCTGTCTTACATCTTATTGCTATTGCTTCTTCCTTTGATATTACCATTACTGTTGACGATTTCCAAAAGATTTCTGACAATACTCCATTGTTGGCTGATTTTAAACCATCTGGTAAATACGTCATGGCTGACTTGCAAAATGTTGGTGGTACTCCAGCTGTTATGAAGTACTTGATTAAAGAAGGTATTCTTGATGGTACTCAATTGACTGTTACTGGTAAAACCATTAATGAAAACTTGGAACCACTTGCTGATTTGCCAGAGGGACAAGATATCATCATGCCAATTTCCAAACCATTGAAACCAAATGGTCACTTGCAAATCTTGAAAGGTACTTTAGCTCCAGGTTCTGCTGTTGGTAAGATCACCGGTAAAGAAGGTACTTATTTCAAAGGTAAAGCTAGAGTTTTCGATGAAGAACATTCCTTTATTACTGCCTTGGAAAATGGTGAAATCAAAAGGGTGAAAAAACCGTTTGTGTTATCAGATACGAAGGTCCAAAAGGTGGTCCAGGTATGCCAGAAATGTTGAAACCTTCCTCTGCTTTAATGGGTTACGGTTTGGGTAAAGATGTTGCCTTGTTAACTGATGGTAGATTCTCCGGTGGTTCTCATGGGTTCTTGATTGGTCATATTGTGCCAGAAGCTGCTGAAGGTGGTCCAATTGCCTTGGTCGAAGATGGCGATGTCATTGTTATTGATGCTGAAAACAACAAGATTGATTTGTTAGTTGACGAAGAAGTCATGGCTGAAAGAAGAAAGAAATGGACTCCACCTGAACCAAGATACAAGAGAGGTACTTTAGCTAAGTACGCCACTTTAGTCAGTGATGCTTCTAAAGGTTGTGTCACCGATTTACATTTAGTTGACAAAGAATAAGTTTTTTTTTTTTGTTGAATCATAAGCTGGTCAAATTTGAAAGACTAATGTTCAATTCATAATTAATTTTTTTTTTATTTTTTACCCCCCCCTATATATCTATATATCATTTTGGCATTTTATTTTTATTTGTATACATGTATATATCCAAGAACGGATTCGGTTATTATTTTTATTACAAGATGTACTATACTATCTCATTCTAACTATATAGTCCTCACCTGATTGAGTAATGTATCTAACCCATGGGTATGATTGGTATTGCAATTTAGGTTCATTAATTCTCAAGTATCTCACTTGAATACCACTGGTTGTGAAATAAGGTATTGAAAAGTTTACTTTAATTGGTTTCTTGCTTATTATGGACTCTGGGTCAGTAACAGCTGGTAAACCTAATTCGGCTCTCATTGCATATTGCTTACCACCAGGGAAAGTCTTTAATTTCCAAACAAGACATGATTTTTCCGGAATCCATTTGACTGAGCCGTATTCGGGTTCGAATTTAGGGGTATCAGCATCTTCAGGGATTGGGATAATCACTTCAACATTATTAGCAGTGGATTTCTTTTTGATTTGTGCCTTAATAGTACATAAGATTTCAATTCTTGAATGTTTATGTACTTTTGTCTTACAGTTGACCAACATCAATGGTTTCATAAGAAATTGGGCCGACGATAATCTATACGACATCAAGGTGAACTCACCATCGGGTGGGATAAATGTGATTAATTTTTCATTCTCAAACTTGGATAATCGGACACATTGATGGAACTTTATATCTTCCATTTCAATGTTTTTATTACTATCGGTAACGGAATCGGAATTCCCGGTGAATATACCTTTATCATTCAACCCAAGTCTCAAATCTGGCATACCAGACAAGTGACTTTTGATTTTAATTTCCCCTAAAATCTCACTGGAAATTACATCCCCTCTTGGAGAAATCAACATATTGATGGACTCAACCACATCCAAGTATGCTTCATTCTTTTTGTAGAATATTCCATCTTTTCTCCAACTAACCGCATTGGTAACCGCATTTGGAGGCGCAACCAAGTGTGTCGGGGTACTCTTGATCAATGAGTAGTAATCTTGAGTAATATATTCCTTCAATATCTTGGTATCGGTGGTTTGTGGGACACCAAAATCCATCGTTTCATCCAACAATTCATAAATAATAACAAAATTATCTTTGATACTCTCTTCTTCAAAAGACTTAAAGTATTGAGTCATGACCTCAACCAATTTTGACAAAAAAATAATAATTGTCATTATATTCTCATTCTTTCGGGTCAACGCACATATGTATAAATTATTATGACTGATGAATACATAATTTATTCCCTGATGATTGATAAATGGTTTGTATTCGCCTTCTTCGACTGTTTCTTCCAATTCCAACAACAAAAGCGGGAACTTTTCAATAGTGTTTGAAGGAATATCTCCCTTATAGTCTCTAGATAACAAAGGTTTCCCTTTAATATCTAAGAAATGAATTTGTGAAGCCATGTGGATGATGATGTAGTTAAGGAAATTCTGTGTAACGTCAAGTTCAATTGATGTGCCTGTTTTTTCTTTTTTTTTTTTTTTTCTTGTTGGTCGTTTGTTGATTTCAGTAATTTTTTTTTTTTCAGTGCGTATACAGTATATTACGTGTTAAATGGATTAGGAAAATTACAAAAGGTACCAACCTTCTGGGATTAGACAACCATGGTATATGGGTTAATCTTCTGTAGAAAATAGTCTAATCAAGTGGTGGCTCTTACCCACTGGCGATAATATTTTTTGGAAAATAATTATTAATTTTCTTATAAATTTTGCGTAAAATTTTGATTAAATTCCAATTCATTTTTGGGGAATGTACAACAAATCATCGATTTCCTGCTATTGAAATTACTTTAACAAACATATGTCACGTGCATACATTTTATAAAACCGACGATCAACAACGCGAAAAAAAAGAATTATTTAAATTGGTTTTGTGTTGAGTTGTTCTTTATAAATTCCGTGTTTTATTGTTGTGCTTTCACCTTCAACAAACTGATTTTGAAGGGTAATTCGAAGTAATTAGAATATGGGATAAATCAGAGTCGAATAACAAAATACTCTTAGTTTAGTTACATAATCTCTTTGTATCTCAGCCTATACGCCCCCTTTTTTTTTAATTCTCAAGTTATACGAGTTTGTTCTAAGCAACTTTTGCGCACCACGAATCCAACCATTGGACCAAAATAAACAAAACGACACCACAGAAAAAAAAAAAAAAAAAAGAAAACAACAAACAAACTTTTCTTCTCATCTCCAAGCATTTAATTCGTTCGTTATTCATATACTCAAAATGTTATTCAAATCGTTAGCTACTTATTTATCGTTGGTCTCGTCTGTCTTGGCCATTGCCACTATTGAGGTCAAGGGTAATGCCTTCTGGAATAGTGATACTGGTGATAGATTTTACATTCGAGGAGTCGACTACCAACCAGGTGGTTCCTCTGAATTGGAAGACCCTTTGGCCGATACTGATGTGTGTGATAGGGATGTTGAATATTTTACTGAACTTGGTATCAATACTGTTAGAGTTTATTCTGTTGACAACACCAAGAACCACACAGAATGTATGGATACGTTGGCCAAGGCTGGTATTTACGTTATTTTAGATGTAAACACTCCCCATTCCTCCATCACCAGAAGTAATGCTGATTGTTCTTACAACACCGACTACTTGCAAGAAGTTTTTGCTACTGTTTCTGAGTTTGCTCAATTTGATAACACTTTAGGTTTCTTTGCTGGTAATGAAGTTATTAACGACGCTCCTTCTTTGGAGGCTGCTCCATACGTCAAAGCTGTTGTTAGAGACATGAAAACTTTTATCAAGAATAGAGACTTTAGAAGCATCCCAGTTGGTTATTCCGCTGCAAGTGTCAACGAGTATAGATTATCAACCGGTCTTTACTTCAACTGTGGAGATGATGAATTAGCCAGAATTGATATGTTTGGTATCAATGATTATTCCTGGTGTGGTGATGCTAGTATGACCACTTCTCAATATTCTCAAGAAATGAAGGATTTTGCCAACTACACCGTACCATTGTTTTTTTCCGAGTTTGGTTGTAATTCAGTCCTGCCAAGACCATTCACCGAAGTCCAAGCCATTTACTCAACCGAGATGTCGTCTGTTTTTTCTGGAGGTTTGGTTTATGAGTATTCAGAAGAGGCTTCTAACTATGGTTTGGTTGAATTAAACGGGGATTCCGTTTCCACCAATGATGATTTCAACAATTTGAAGGAACAATTTAACAAAACTTCTAATCCATCAGGTGACGGTGGATACTTGGATGAATCGGGTCCAAACAACTGTCCTTCTTTGTCCAGCGATTGGAATGTCACCGAAGATATTCCCGATACTCCAAAGGGGGCATTGAAGTATTTGAAAGGCTTAGTTGAACCTACTGGTCACGGGTTTGATGCATACGTTCAAAGTAACTGTCATGCCGCTGACAACAATGTTGACGATTCTGGTAACTACACCTCCACTCTTGCTGGTTCTACCCACACGTCACCCGATGAAACCAGCTCACTTCAAACCAGTGCAACTTCAACTGGTGCAACTACCACTAGCGCAAGCTCTACAAAGAACGATGGTGTCATGGTTGCTTCAAGTGGGTTGTTGAGTGTTATTGCTTTAGCTGCAGGTTTCGCTTTGATTTAAAAAAAAAAAATTCTACAGGATTGTTTTATTTAAATTTGTGTTGTTTTAGTTCTTTAAAATATATGTTATGTATTAATCTTTCGAAATTTTACTAACTCTTTTGCTTTATACCATACATCATCTCTTCTTTGTTTATCAAATGACCTATAGAATCCACTTCTTCCAAGAGTTTATCGATATCATAACACCAATCATTCAACAACGCATTGATGTGGTTATCACTGGTTCTTGGATCACTACCTTCAGTATGTTTAGATTTGTCAAATTTAACAGTTCCTTGTGGACGGTTAATCTTGGCTACAATCATGCCTTCATTTACCAAGTCACTAACATATTGTTCCGATTCTTCGACTGATAATTGCAATAAATAGGCTAATCTGTCTAATTTGATAAATTGGTAGTATTTGTTGATTATACGAAGATTATGTTCAATGATTCTTTTCTGCAAGTTTTTGTAATTGGTTTCATTGGAAAAAATTTCCGAGGAGGCAAAGGCACTTTTGTATAAGGACTCGATGTTTGACCAATGGATCAATTCGTTTGTAGTGAAGATATCCAAAAGCTTAAAGATCTTAGAATCAACATTCTTCGCAAACACTGGATTAATCTTAATCTTGTTTATCAAATCTTGTTGGTGGGGATCGAACTTTGATAATATAATGTAAAAAATGATTCTCTTGTAATCTTCAGCAACAGTGCTGGAACTTTTGACAGAAGGAATTTCAACTAACAACAACAAATTCTTGACAATGGAAATGTAGTCATAATCAAACACGCTAATATCAATCAAGTATTTCAAATAAGTAGCCTTAAACTCATCAGCTTTGTCAAAGTTCTTTAATGCTTTCAACAAAATCTTTCTACTCAAAATCTTAGCTTGAGAGTAATCCCCTTTCTTTAATGTCAATTCAATCTGTTCCAAAATATACTCAACCTTATCACTAAAAGACATCAATGAGTAAGTTTCGACTTGTAAATCGCACAATATTTCCACGGCCTTGTCCAAATCATTCAACTTGTGTAAGTAAATTTCAGCCAATTGTCTTGAAACTATGGCTCTTTCAACTTCAACAAAAATCTTCTTATCTGTAACAGTTCTAATGGTTTCGATCAACTTCATCTTCACTTCTAACTCTTGTTTGTTGCCTTCATCTAACTTATCCAAATTATCAATCACATCTTTAATAAAAGCTTGGATGGACGACTTTAATTGCCCATGTTTCTTAGACAAAATAGTTATCAAATCATTCAAATATTCCCAATCATTGTTATCAACCAAAGTGGACACTATTTTACTAAGAACTCTCTTGGACGATGCCAAATCGGACGATTGACGGGTTTGCTTCTCCAAAACAAGATACTTATCCAAGGCTTGCTTGTAATCTGATATTTTCTCAATTATTGGAAATTGTTCATCTAAAGTGGCTGAGAAATCTTTTTCAGCTTTAATTGGGTCTTCTCTTGACATGCTTGTTGTTGTTATTTGTTGTTGAAATGAAATAAAGCTGGTGTAAACGTTGGTGGCGAAGGTTCCAAGTACAACAAAAAAAAAAAAATTCAAATAAAAAAATCTTTTGAAAAATTATTGTCCAGGAGCAAGTTTTGTTAGTCGTGCGTGCCACACCAGATATGAAATGACATACTATTTTATTACAACAAGAAATCAAACATGACAATTATTCTCTCTAACTCTCGAAGGGAAGGAGGACAGGGGTTATGTAACCATAGTTTATAAGAGAAATGATAACCACAAATGGGGATTATATGGTCTCTCACTACTTGTAGAGTATAACGAATAGCTATTTCTAGAAGAGCAAAAAGGTACTGAACCACCAGTTCAGATAAACTGAAAGATGTTATTAAACATTCAAATTTAATAACATCACGGTAAGCATGTATCACTTATTTGTTTGTGAAACCAAGAGGTTATCAAGTGTATAATTCTGATGCCATCACAACGGAAAAAAAGAAAAAAGAAACAAATAAAAATGAACTAAACTAAACTAAACCAAGATCAAGTCTTTAACACCAAACAACGAATGTCAGCGCAACACAATACACAACTAATATCCATAGTCCAAAAACATTTAGGGATACCAGAAAATAATGAGAATCTTTCTTTGATTGCACAGTTTTTAACTAACTTATACGGAAAGGCTACAAACTCATGGGAAGAGTTCAAAAAAATAGTTCATGAAAACGGAGGCGATGAATTTTCAGACTCTTTTTTAAGAGAAGCTTATGATAAGCTATCCAAGAAGATACCCCTTGGTCCAAAATCAAGTCACCCAAAACATGTTGAAATGATTACACCAAAAGTATCTACTCCCGAAAAATCTTTTCAAGTGGGAGATATCTTCCCTGGAATAGTTGAAGGAATACAACCATATGGGGCGTTTATTAAACTAAGGAATATGTCAGGATTATGCCATGTCTCACAAATTTCATTTGATGGTTCCAAAATATCATCAGTTTCAGATTATTTAAACCCAAAACAAGACGTGTTTGTTAAAATTATCGATATTAAACAACAAGGTGCCAGAAAGAAGATATCATTATCGATGAGAGGAGTAGATCAGACTACTGGGGAAGACAAAGGTCAAGAAACAAGGGGCAGACCACAGGAAAGACAGCTGAAATTAAAACGAAAATTGACTTCTCCAGAAAGATGGGAGATCAGACAGCTTATAAAATCAGGTACCATTGCAGCAGATGACTATCCCGATCTTGATGATGAAGGGTTTGATTTAACCGATACACAATCCAGGGTAGAATCAGAAGTAGAGGTGCATATTGAATTGAATGAAGCCAAACCAGAGTTTTTAAAAGGTATCGCACGTTCAAACCAGCTTAAATCAAGCGATTATATTTCACCCCAACAAGGTTCATTAAACACAGCAGCAGAAAAAGGATCTAAGTTTGCAAGAGAATTCAAAGAAAATAAACTTCGGCAAAAGAAAGAAAAAGAAAAAGAACAAAAATCAAAGGGTGACAATACAGATCCACTTTTCCAAACTACAGAATCCGTGAAAGATGTCGATTTAGACCCAACAACAGAATCGTTTATCACGAAGTGGAAACAATCTCATAAGAATGAATCATTTGGTAAACGTACTAGCCTTCCAATTGAAGAACAAAGACGATCTCTTCCTGTGTATGCCATGCGGTCTACGTTGGTTGAAAGTATCCGAGACAATCAGTTTGTAGTCATTGTTGGGGAAACAGGTTCCGGTAAGACTACACAAATAGTACAGTACATATATGAGGAGGAGTTAAATATAGTTGATGGAAAGATAAAAACCATTGGTTGTACACAACCAAGACGAGTTGCTGCAACGTCCGTTGCCAAAAGAGTTGCCGAAGAAGTGGGCTGCAAAGTGGGAGACAGAGTTGGGTATACTGTTAGATTTGATGACCAAACTGGGCCCAACACTGTGATAAAGTATATGACAGATGGTATGTTGGAAAGAGAAGCATTGAATGATCCATCCATGAGCAACTATTCACTAATAATGTTAGATGAAGCTCATGAAAGAACAATTGCCACTGATGTATTATTTGCATTACTCAAGGATGCGGCTAAAGAAAACCCAAATTTAAAAGTGGTTGTGACTTCGGCTACGTTGGATTCAGAGAAGTTTTCAAAATACTTTAATAATTGCCCGATTATCAAAATTCCTGGAAGAACATTCCCCGTCGAGGTGTTGTATACCAAGGAGCCCGAAATGGATTATCTTGCTGCTGCACTTGATTCGGTTATGCAGATCCACATTTCTGAACCAGCAGGTGATATCTTGGTGTTCCTTACTGGGCAGGATGAGATTGACACCAGTTGTGAAGCATTAAATGAAAGGATGAAAATCTTAGGTGACAGTGTACCAGAATTGATCGTGCTTCCTGTGTATTCGGCTTTACCATCTGAAATGCAAACCCGAATTTTTGAACCAACACCTGCCGGATCGCGAAAAGTTATTTTGGCGACAAACATTGCTGAAACATCTATTACCATTGACGGAATTTATTATGTGGTGGATCCCGGGTTTGTGAAAATAAATCTGTTTGATCCTAAGCTAGGTATGGATTCCTTGAAAGTCAGCCCTATTAGTCAGGCACAAGCAAATCAACGAAGTGGTAGAGCTGGTAGAACAGGTCCTGGTAAATGTTATAGATTATACACCGAACAGGCGTACCATAAAGAAATGATTCCTAATACAGTACCAGAAATTCAACGACAAAATTTATCTCACACTATTCTTATGCTTAAAGCCATGGGAATTGAGGACTTGATCAAATTTGAGTTTATGGATCCACCTTCGACAAATACTTTATTGGCAGCGTTGGAGGATTTGTATATCCTTGATGCATTGGATGACGAGGGCCACCTTACTAGTTTGGGCAGAAAAATGGCAGACTTGCCAATGGAACCTGCCCTTGCCAAAACATTGATTAAGTCAGCCGAATATGGATGTTCAGAAGAAATTTTAAGTATAGTTGCCATGCTTTCAGTGCAAACAATTTTTTATAGACCCAAGGCACAGTCTGCATTGGCAGATCAAAGAAAGTCTCGATTCCATCATCCATTTGGTGATCATTTCACATTGTTGAACGTGTTCCAGCTGTGGTGTCGTAATAACTATAGCAAATCGTGGTGTCAAGAGAACTTTATCCAAGAAAGAAGTATGCGTAGGGCAATGGACGTTAGAACCCAATTGAAGCTGATCATGAACAAATCCAAGTATCATGTTATTTCTTGTGGGAACAACATCGAGAAAATTAGAAGATCGTTGTGTTCGGGATATTTCAAGAATTCTGCCAAGAGACAAGAAGGGGAAGGTTACAAAACGTTGAATGAAGGTACACAGGTGTACTTGCACCCATCGTCATCATTGTACGGAAAGAACCCCGATTATGTTATTTATCACACGTTAATACTCACATCAAAGGAGTATATGCATTGTGTTAGTGTGATTGATCCGCAGTGGTTGTATGAACTAGCTCCAAAATATTATAAGCCAGCTGATGCCAATACCATCAGAGAAACAAAGAAGAAGCAAAAGATTGAGCCTTTATTTAACAGTCATAATAAAAACTCCTGGAGGCTCACAAAGCAACGTAAACCAAAGAAATAGATTAATGTAATGTACGTTCGTTTTAGTTTGTCATGAATTTATAATTCTCTTTGTCGACCTCGGCATGAGCGGACGCGCATGTGGTAGCAACAAAATTGCCCAATAGAGCAACTTTGTGGAAAAAAAAAAAAAATAGCATTCCCATTTTCTGTTATTTATCTTCCCTTACAGAGGCTGGTAATTGCCATACTCACGAATTACTTTTCATTCTTGATACATTTAGATTTTACACTTTATTATATTTGTCAGTAGAAGCTTAGTTTATGTTTTGACAATTCTTACCTTGAATCTTGCACTTTTTTTTTTTTTTTTTTTTCGTTTTTGGTTTCTTTGTGTATATGGGGATACCATTTGTATTTTCAGCTATTGATTAAAATTTAATTGTTCTATTATAAACTATGCAATCAGCACGGTATGCCAGTACTGCAATTCTGGATAGGTTAACTTTATATCAGAGTACATCAGCTATTCTGCCTAATAATGCCAAATCATTAAAACGAAGATATCCGCCTTCTCTGGTAATTCCAGAGGCAGCGGGTCAGAATTCGAGCATACTTGAATGTACACCATTAGAAGCAGATATGAAAGGAGATTTCTATGATCCCAAGACGAAAAGAAAAGTGGTTCTCAAAGGAATCAACGTTGATTCCCAGATGAAGCTTCCAGTAACACCGTACATTCCATCCTATGAAGGTGATAGCACAGACCCAAATAATTTTTTCTTTGATGGGGACAACGTATCATTTGTGGGACGGCCCTTCCCATTGCAAGAAGCTCATATGCATTTTCAAAGAATTAAAGACTGGGGGTACACCACTATTAGATATCTCATTACATGGGAAGCCATGGAACACGCTGGTCCTGGCAAGTACGATAAAGAATTTGTCGAATATACATTGCAGATGTTAAAGATTATTGGCAATATAGGGGGACTTTATGTTTTCTTGGAGTTCCACCAAGATGTATGGAGTAGGTTTTCAGGAGGAAGCGGAGCTCCCATGTGGACTTTTTATGCTGCTGGTTTGGATCCAAAGAAATTCACCAAAACAGAAGCAGCAGTACTTCACAACGAGCCTAGATTCCATAATTCATCAGGTAAGTATCGTAAAATGCTTTGGACATCAAATTATAAGCGATTGGCTTCGTTTGTCATGTTCACTTTATTTTTTGCCGGCAAAAACTATTTTCCTTCTTTAAAGCTCAACGGGAAGAATATTCAGGATTTTTTACAAGACCATTACCTAGGAGCAGTGGATTATCTTTGGAAGAATGTTGTTAGGAATTTGCCCCAGCTAATTGAAAATGGTACTATTATGGGGTTTGAATCAATGAATGAACCCAACAGTGGATTGATAGGGCATCCCAATTTGAAGATTATTCCCGATGCTCAACAGTTACGTGTGGGTACATCTCCAACTGCATTTGAAGCAATGCAATTAGGTATGGGGTTTACATGTGAAGTTGATGAATATAAAATCAGTATTACTGGTCCACGTAAGTATGGTACTAAGATTGTGGACCCAAAGGGTACCAGAGCTTGGCTATCTCGGGAAGAGGCTACGAGAATAGATAACCACTATGGTTTTAATAGAGACATCAACTGGCCCATTGGCACCTGTATATTTGCCAATGAAGGGATTTGGCGATGGCCCACAGACTTTGATTTTAATTCACTACGAGATTTAACCCAACAGCAGAGACTTGAGGTGAGTGGAAAATGTGTATTAGTCGAACCCTTCTTTTTCACCAGTGTCCAAGAAAGACATAATTTAATACACGCAGACGGTACTGTTCCAGAAAGAGTTGATGTTGAATTTTTTATCAACAGTCACTTTGTTGACCATTACATACGGTTCAAAGATACAGTTAGAAGGAGAAACCCCAATGCATTTGTGCTAATGCTGACCCCGGTTTTGGAGGTGCCACCTAATCTAAAGAAAGATCCAAGAAAAATAATTGATAAGAAAACTGTCTACTGTCCGCACTATTATGACGGTTTGTCTTTAATGTTCAAGAGTTGGAACGTGAAATACAACGTGGATACACTTGGGATTATGAGAAATCGTTATTTGAATCCGGTGTTGGGGATTGTTTTTGGTGAACGTGCCATTCGAAACTGTTTTCGAAAACAGTTTATTGAAATGAGACAGGAATGTAATACATTCTTGGGAGAACTTCCAATTGTAATGTCTGAAACCGGTATGCCTTTTGATATGGATGACAAGCGTGCCTACAGAAATAGCAAATTCATTTCGCAAACAGCAGCTATGGATGCTATTTCTTACGCACTTGAAGGAGCAAACATGTCGCATACTTATTGGTGTTACAATAGCGGCAATAATCATAAATGGGGAGATAATTGGAATAATGAAGACTTTTCATTCTGGTCACCAGAAGATCGCATGCCTGAGCAAACCGATGATGAGATTAAGAGTGAATTGCTGAGCCACAAATCTGGGAGACGAAGACATCGTCATTCAAAAATCAAACGATCAGCTAGAGCTCTCAGACGCGCTGGTGATGAGGCAACGAACATGGACTCGTCCATCTCAGGAACAAGTACTATCACGTCTACTTCAGAATCGTCGTTTGGTTCCGATAGAGATTTTTCGAACAGTTTTGAATCAGATGATAGTTCGTCCCAATGCTCTGTGATCACGTCTGATAGTCTGAATATTTATCATCGACAATACAGAAAGTGTTATCCATCACCCGATGGGGTTAGAGCCGTGAGTGCCGTAATTAGACCATATGTTATGGCAACCAAAGGTATGATTGTCGCCATTGATTTTGATCTTAAGTTGGTGAAGTATTCGTTACAGGTTTCTATTGATCGTTCTGATCCATTACTTGAAACCACACCGACAGTTGTTTTTGTTCCTAGATGGCATTATCCATTTTTGGATTATGGCGATATTTACTTGTCCTCTGGTTATGTTAAATATAATGCCGAGTTACAGTTTCTTGAATGGTACCATTGGAAGGACCCGGCTATTGTTGAAGAAGTCGTCCAAACAAATGTACCTGCGGGTATAGTTACTGAAACGCTTATTATTAAAAACAACAGTGGTTCACTAGAGGATACAAAAGATATAGAGCGAAAAGGGATATTTTCCAATGATTTGGGATGTCCCGTTACATAGACTTTAAATGTATTAATGATATCCAATAACCTAAAAACCTAATGGATCTTCTTCTCTGGCTCTCTTATCGCTACCCTTCAACTCATCTTTCAACAAGTTGTTGACAAACCTCCCAAAGTAATCTATATATGGCTTCAAGCTTGTTTTGTCATAATCTGGTACTTTAGCTTCCCCAGAGTCTTCATCAACTTTATGCTTGTCTTCCCAATTCTCTAATTCTGTTTGTAGGAGACGCAAGTTAGGTGCTGTCATTGGATTGAACCCATAGGAATCGTCTTCACTATTACCTGATATGTTTTTGCAAGGGTTAAAAGGTACACATACATTACCCGTACCCGGATGAATACAAAATGGAGATTTCAACAAATGAATGACTTGTTTCGACACTTGTACATCTAATCTGGGATACATGTAATAAATAATAATATCTTTCCTCGATTCCTTAAGAGCATTAACTTGTACATTAGATTTAAGAACCTCAGACGCCATTTTCGTTATATCATCCCATTTGTGTTGCGAGGAGGAGTATCTTGTACCCGCTTTCCATTTGTTTCTCAACGCAATTTGCAAAGGTTTACTGGGTATGAATTTCAACAACTCTTCTGTTTGTTTCCAGGCTTTAGTTTCCGGCTCTTGGCCCGGGTTGGTTCCCCATGGATCTTGTTCCTGTAAGATGACAGTTTGAAATTCTTTCTTTAAAATAGAAAATGATCTTTCAACATGTGGGTGTAATGGCTTTCTAAGGGCCAAAGTGCCGTGTTGATTCCTTGAACTTAAAACATCCAAATATTCAACTATTGCTCTCCTACTGTTTTCATCCAATTCTCTAGCTCTTTTGTCACTAATCCAACAATGAGCCCCTCTCCTACCAGAAAACACCCAGATCAAATGTTCGAATCCAAAATCTTCTCTCAAGGCACTTTCAATTATACTTGATCCCACTTGGATAAATTTCCAGCATTTGCAACAAATATCCGTTCCCTGACAACAAGTTCTAATATTATCATAATCAGTTAAATCAATATCAAAAACCAATTCTTTGCTCTCTGGCTTAAAAGCAGTTTTAGGCAAATTCTTACGTTCTTTAGGATTGATCTTGTACACCGCACCGACTTCAAAACGTGTGGGATTAGCAGTGATAACGGACTTTTTAAACTCCTCCAAAGTTCCAAACGAATTATAACGTTGATAAATTTTGTTTCTATATTCATAAGCAAATTCTCTCATTGTAAAATCCTTGGTTGGTTTGGGGGAATGATTTAGCCATTGGAAAATGTAGCGGAAAGGTAATAATCTTTCATAGTAAAATTTCATATCCGACTCCGAAGGAGTGTTGGATATTGGCTCTTCAAAAGACGCCATAGATACATTTTCTTCAATTACTGGACTCATTGGTTGTTGTTAACTAAAGAGGACTTAGAGAACTAAAATAATTAAAAATAAAATAAAACAAACAGAAAAAAAAAAAAAAAAAAAAAAACATAAGGAAGAAAAGAAGAGATTGACTTCAAAAGAAAAATTTAATTAATTTTCAAGCAAGACGCGTCGTCAAATTCGGTCGTGCAAAACATTACAATTACACAGATCTATACACACAGTTCTACAACCTATTCATGTAAATAAACCAAAGCAACACCTTCATCCCCAGCAGTGACCAATTTTTTACCATTTTCAACAATAGCAAAATCTAAGACTCCCATATTGTGACCAACACCGACAAATAATTGTTCACCAGTTCTGGCATCCCATTTGTAAATCTTTCCATCCATACTACTTCCAACCAAGATTGGGGTTTCACCAATAAACTGCAATTTTGTTATAGCATCATCTACTTTCAAATTCTTTCTCAATCTCCATTGCTGGGTGTCAAAAAGTAAAATATCACCCGAAACTAACCCAACAGCCAATAAGTTTATATTCTTGTTCTCACACCAACTCAATGCTTCAATAGATAATTCGGCAATGTCATCGACGTTGTCCAAAGTTTTAAGTGAATGAACAATTTTTCCAGTATCGTTGTTAATAATGGCTAATTGACCATCTCTACCTCCAACAGCAAGAAGGTGTCCATGAGCTTTAATGGTGACCCACGGACTTTCCACACCTTTAAAATCATCATGTGGCTGCAATTTGTAATTTGTTTGACCTGTGAAACAATTCCAACTGATAACAGTACCATCCTCACTTATAGATACCAAGGTTAAATCATTCTCATCTTTTCCTGGTATGAAAACAGCTCCATTACACTCTAAAGTATGAGAGAAACCTGACATAATCTGTACCAACAGTTTATTTGCTTCATCAATTTGGTAAACCCATATCGATCCATCGGTTGCTCCAAATGCAAAGTATGGTAATGTAGGATGTACTGTCACAAATAATACTTCTTCAACTTCATCCAATTCAGAAAACTTGACCCATTTCTCGCCACCTTTAGTTGCTTTAAAAACCTGAATAAATCCATTCATGTCTGCAGTTATGACAAACTTCCCGTCGGCAGTAAATCCACCAGAAATAACAGATTCCTTGTGTCCCAGAAGTTCTCCAACAAACCTTGGTGGTTGGGTATGTGTAGTCCATAAATAAGCTGTGTTGTCACCTCCTCCGGTTACAACCATTGGCAACTTTGGATGTGCAAAAATAGTAAATATACTATCTTTATGTTGATCAAAATAAGTCCAAGAGTTGTTCGACATATCAATTTCTATGGTTTCTTGTTCTTCGTCTATATCCATCTCCTCCTCATCATCATCATCCTCAGGTGGAGCTAGTTGTTGATCATCATCAGCAACCTCTTCAGCAACTTCATTTATATTTATGAATTCTTCAGCTTCTTCATTATTGTTGCTAAAATCTGCAACTTCGTTATTTTCGTGTTCAGCAGACATTATTAATTAGGAATGGCCTCTTGTATTAGTAATTATTGATGAGATTGAAAAAAAAAAAAAAAAAAAAAAGAAAAAAATACTAAGCCAATTTAAGATGAGGTTTTGCCATTTCTTCAGGGTCGTGCGAAAATCGTTCACGTGATAACAAGAGAAACAAAACTGGAGTTCAGCTATTATGGAAATCATAACCTGATACCAGGTACTAGAGATTTCTCAGCAGTATCATAGTAATGGACTATAATTGTTGAAGAACATAATTGGAAGTTTCTTTACATCGGTGAATGTCTGAAGTCGGGTTACATTAACCATGATTACATCATTCATTAAACACTCCACTAGTTCATAAACTTCAATTTCATCGCACTTTCTTTACTGATTAGAATAGTACAAATACTTATGAGTAAGTTGTTTGTCCACTTTTGCGTTGAAATGTAACAACATTTACAGTACTTTATTTTCTTTTATATTTTTGCTTTGCTTTGTTTTTTTTTTTCTTTTTTTTTATTTTTTTTTTGTGGAATTGGAAAATAGACATGCAAACGAACAGCCTGGACGAAAATTTTTAACATTACCCTTATTTTTTTTTTTTTTTTTTTCTAGAAGGAACAGAAGTTCGGATAGAGAATATCAACTACGTGATATTCGTTATTTGCAATAATTAAACTTTTAAAAGTACTATTACTATGTCTGATTGGATATCAACCTTCCCAGGGTTCAAGCAAGTTTTGATTACGGGTAAAACAATGTTGGGTAGAATAATACTGACAGGTCCTGTTCCACAGCATGTTGGAATAATCATGGATGGAAATCGAAGATACGCAAAGACACATAAGATCGAAATAAAGGAGGGCCATAGTTTAGGGTTTGATACTATGGCCAGTATACTAGAATTGTTGTATGAGCTGGGGGTCAAATCGGCAACGGTTTACGCATTTTCAATAGAGAATTTCAAAAGACTGCAATATGAAGTAAAATGGCTCATGGATTTAGCCAAGTCAAAGTTCACCCAGATAAATCAACATGGTCTATTATGTAAAGAATATGGGGTTAAGATTAGAATTTTGGGAAACAAGAAACTATTACCAAAGGATGTGTTGGAAATTCTTGAGCAAACAGAAGAGATTACTAAAGATAATACCCGTGCAGTATTGAATGTTTGTTTTCCATATACCTCGAGAGATGAAATGACACATCTGATCAAAGAAGTGGTGAATAATGCAGCTCATGGAGACATCGAGATCACCGAATCCACAATTGACAAACATCTATACACCAGTGAAGTACCTCCATTGGATTTATTGGTGAGAACTTCGGGGACATACAGACTTTCGGACTTTCTTTTATGGCAAACAGTTTCACCAGATTGTGCCATAGTTTTTACTGATAAGTTATGGCCAGCATTTAGCCCGTGGGATATGTTCAAGATATTAATGAATTGGGGGTTTAATAAATACATGTACGGTAATCCCAATGGGTATGGAATCAATAACAAATTAATAGTAAATGAGCAGTTGGATATGGAAGTAATTGGAAGATCTAATAAATCAGCAACTGGTTATCGTGGTTATTTAGACGAAGATGAAGATCATGATGACGACTCAGAAGTCAGCAGTAACAATTTGGGTACTGAGGATACCATTAACACTTCCGAAGAAGAAGGTGATATATCTAAGAAATAGTCATTCAGAGAGACGTTAGAATTATAATGTATAGCAGGTTTCTTTTGTCTTTGGTAGATATGATTAATTAACAGGTCACGTGGGAAAATGTATGCTTATCTATAGAATTTTCTTTTCTTCACCAATTGCAACATTTTCAATTGTATTCTTTTATTTTTCGCGCGCATTGACTCATACCATATCATATATTGACGGCGTGGGTCCTGAATAAGAGGGACGAAGAGGAAAAAAGTCGAAAAAAAAAAAAAAATTCTGAGTGAAAAATTTTCCCAATCATAAAATTTGGATTAAATTTTTCTTTATATCTAACTCCGAAGAAAGAAGACCTTTATCATAGAACCATGGATTTAGTCAATCACTTACCAGACCGTTTATTATTTGCCGTTCCAAAGAAAGGTAGATTATATGAAAAATGTTGCAATTTATTGAAAGGTGCAGACATTCAATTTAGAAGATCTAACAGATTGGATATTGCCCTTTCTACCAACTTACCTATTGCATTAATATTCTTACCAGCTGCTGATATTCCTGTGTTTGTTGGTGAAGGTAATTGTGACTTGGGTATAACTGGTTTAGATCAAATTAAAGAAGCCGATCAATTTGAAAACATCGAAGATTTGTTAGATTTGAAATTTGGTTCATGTAAATTGCAAATCCAAGTTCCAGCCAACGGTCCATACAACACTCCAGAAGAATTAGTGGGTAAAAAAATTGTATCTTCATTTACCAAATTGAGTCAAGATTACTTTGGCAGTTTATCAGATAAGCCAACCAGTATCAGATACGTTGGTGGTTCTGTTGAAGCTTCATGTGCATTAGGTGTCGCCGATGCTATTGTTGATTTGGTTGAAAGTGGGGAAACTATGAAAGCTGCTGGTTTGAAAGCCATTGCTACTGTTTTGGAAACCTCTGCTCACTTAATCTCTTCTAAAAAAAGCCAACACCCAGAGATGGTCAAAATAATTGTTCAAAGACTTCAAGGTGTTCTTGCTGCTCAAGAATATGTATTGTGTAATTACAATGCTCCAAAAGCTATCCAAGCTAAATGTTTGTCTATAACTCCAGGTAGAAGAGCTGCCACTGTTTCTACATTAGATAAACATAGTGAAGATGAAGAAGATTGGGTTGCTATCTCTTCAATGGTCAAGAGAAAAGAAATCGGTGACGTTATGGATGATTTAAAACAAGCTGGTGCTTCTGATATCTTGGTACTTGAAATATCAAACTGTAGAGTTTAGCTTAGGCTTTTAAATGAAATACAAAGTTATAGAATTCCTCGTATATTTTTTTTTTTTGTTTTGTTTTGGTGCTTTGGTAAGTTCTATCTATTCGATTTGTTTTATACCATCTTTGTCAACAACTTTGATATATACACCTTTGAAATCAATTGGCATTCTCTTTTTCAATTCTTCAACACACATATCCATCAACTTCAACCCTTCTTCCACACTCATTTCCTTACGATAATGTTTATCCAACAAAGACGTGGTATAAAATGCAGCATATCCGTGGGCACCATAAGGAAGTTCAACTTGGGTACCTAAATAATCTATCCAATTCAATGAAGGTTGGTTAGTCTTAATATCGTAACCACCAATTAAACAATTCACTTGATATGGCTTTCTTGATCTGAGAGATGTGGCCAATTGGTTTCTCACAAAAGATGCAGTTGCCTTGGGAGATAATTCAATATCATTTTCTCTCATGGAATATAATTGAATATTTGCTTGAACATATTCGGCAAATTGCACGGTGTCACCTGCTTCACCAGTATATGCTATTAAATTATGGGCATTTAAGTGTCTTGTCTTATCATCTGTATCTTTCAAAACTGAAATACCTCTTGTAGCAGCTTTAGAAGTAGCAATTATAGTGGCATCGGATACCTTAATCCCTAAAATAATATCCATTATCGTAATATATGTGGTGGTTTGTTTCTAAAAGAACTATATATGTTTGAGTTAAAGTGTTTGCTGAATTTTTTTTTTCTTTCTCTCACTCTGTTTCTTTTCTTTTCCCATATTTTGCCTTCCAAAAACAGTACAAATGAAAAAAAAAAAAAAAAATAAAAAAATTGCTGAGTATGTTCTCGCAGCCAGATTTTATGGTGTTCCTTAAATAATCGGGGATATATTGATAATACAATATATATGTATATAGAATCCTATTTAATGAATTCCTTGACTTTCTTTTCAACTAAGGAAGTGATTAACTTGTTTAAAGGACTTTCGTCGCTTTCAATTTGGGCAGTCAAGTTGACTTCAATTTGTTTCTCAATCAATTTACCCGTTAAATCAACTTCGATATTAACAGTGTCATTAATTTCTTTCTTTGACAATATAACCTTTTCTTGACTGTAACTGATCAACATAATTGAGAATTGACCCTTGGATGGTTCGACATTTGTGACAGTTAAAGAGGTACCATCAATGGCAATAAACCCCTTGTGGACAATGTAAGTAATGAATTCTTTATCTCTTAATTCAAATGTATAAGTTATTGCATTACCATCTGGCTTTTTACCAACAATTGTTGCAATTGTGTCAACGTGACCTTGAACAATATGACCACCCAATCTTACTTCACTGGTAATAGCTCTTTCCAAATTCACAGGAGCACCATGCTTTAAATCACCTAAATTAGTCTTACGAAGTGTTTCTGGAGCAACACCAACTTTAAACAATGTTCTTCCAGGATTGAATTCAGTAACTGTCAAACATACACCATTTGTGGAGATTGAATCTCCCAACTTGACATCTTCTAAAATCTCTGAACAATTACCAATTGTAATTGACACACCATTTGCACCAGTTTCGGCATTGTCGTGTTCAGAATAATCCAAAACAGTACCAATTGTTTCAACGAGACCAGTAAACATTATGAATTTGTAGTAATATTATTAATAGTTAGTGGAGAGGAGTAGGAGAAAAATAAAAATTGTAATTCGCTGTAATGAACGGCGACTAAGGAAAGAAAAAAAAATCAGGAGAAACTATCACAAATTTATATACCCTGGCGCTATATTTTTTTTTATTTTTAGATGACTATATTGGATGAGATCATGCATTCGGTGGTCATTTTACTTTCTTCTGTTTTTTTTTTTTTTTAATTTGTTCTACTGGTAAATGAATGATTATTCATTGTGATGACACGGTATCTCTATGATATTGTTCAACAAAGAGATGTAACATTAACATATTACATAAAAAAAAAAAAAAACGTGGGCATCGAAGATCTCGATGATATTTTCTTTAATTTATTGTTTCACCAAGAAATTGAAGGCATTCATTTATTGTGAAATTTACCAAAACATTTTAAACATAACATCTAATAAATATGCTCGAATATCAATTTGTAAATCTATCAGGCATAGATTTCCTCTATGAAATGAATCCACTATACTAAATGGTAGTGTATGTTTACACAATTGGATTTTGTCAATTCGAAAATTTTCAACTTGAGTATGGATTGGTGAGAAAAAAAAAAAAAAAGAGAGATGAAAAAACTTGTGAGTACTTTCAGCAAAAGTATACTATACACGGTGCCATATTAATACAATGCCATTCAGATTTCCTGTTAAGTTTGATATACCTAGACATGCACATGTTAATGCCAGAGTGCTTAGGGACCATTTTAAAAGATTACAAGTTGCTGAGCATGAGGTCACAAGAAATGCTTTGAAGTATATTGCTAGAAACGAAGAATTGCCAGCAAGAGCTAGAGTTGAAGCACAATTACAGTTAGCTTCCATGCCAAAATATACTTGCCGTGTTCAAGTTAGAGATAGATGTGTTGCAAGTGGAAACTCGAAATCGGTAATTCATGATTTCAAATTGAACAGAACCGAGTTTAGAAATAGAGCCAGAGCTGGATTGATCCCTGGTGTTAAGGTTGCCTCTTGGTAAGTTAATTTCTATGGAAAACTTCAAAACAGAATAGTAAGGATGAATTTTTTTTTTGATACATTCTCTGTAATGTGTACATGTAAATAGATAATGGTTGGTATTAGATATTAGTACTCAATTAATCGCTTCAAATGCGTACATTTCTAGTGTAGAAGTTTTGGTTTCTCCATGCTCAAACAAGCGAAAGAGGAAAAAGAAGCAAAAAAAAAAAAATAAAAAATTTAGCCTGAAAAATTCTGCGCAACAATCGATCAATCAATCAGTCATTTATTCAATCTCATCACGATCGTATTCATTTTTATACCACCGTTGAAACTATGTTCGGTCCATCTATACTTTCACCGATGCGTACATCATTGCGTATTCCATACATTAAAGCAACAAGACCATTAAGATTATTGCCAAATTTATCGAAATTTAAAAAAATTGAACAACCACCAGGTTACATTGTTGGAACCGTCAACGATGCGTATAATCCACCAAGTCCTGTTTACTATGAAGGTAGTTATCACTGGGCATATGAAAGAATAATTGCTATTACAATGCTTCCCTTGGTCATGACACCGTTTGCTGCTGGTGTTGAATACCCAATGATTGATTCCATATTTTCAACATTATTGTTATTTCATTGCCATGCAGGGATAAAATCATGTATTATTGATTATATACCTAAAAGAGTCTATGGATTCTGGTATGGAGCAGCTTCTAAATTATTAACCCTTGGTACATTTGTGGCCATGTACGGTATTTACGAATTGGAAACGTCTTGTAATGGGTTATTTGACTTAGTAAAAGCCATCTGGGCTGCATAATATTAGGTAAGTTTCATAGTTTCTTGTAAATACACATTAAAATTTACCACATTGCAACCTTCTACGAAAAGTAAATTTAAATAAAATGACACGTCTGCCTTCTAATAATCCGTCCTAAACTTCAAGCGTGTTCCATGCTCCGCAAACAAGTGGACAAAGAGAAGAAAAAAAAAAAAAATAACTGGAAAAAAAAAAAAAACAAAAAAAATACGTCACAGGAACAACAATAGCGACAACACATCTGACCTACATTGCTTTATTTATATATTTCATCATTATGAGTGATATTGAGTATGATAGAGAAGAGGAAATGAGGAACTTGCTCCATACCCTCAGTATCAAGTGCAAGCACCACCAAGAAAAATTGATCATGTTGGACTCGATTTGCCAGAGGTGGCAGATCCAAAATACGAATCGAAAGAAGAACAAGATCGCGATGTACGTTATGAAGTGAAAGAAGAAGCAGAATTTCATGTAACTAGGGCCTTGTTTATTGGTAACTTGCGTCGTCCAATCAATGCGGCTGCATTTCAACTGTATTTAAGAAATTTGGCATCAAAAGGGGAAATTTCAGAATTGATAGAGCTTGGATGAGTAGACCAAGAACTCATGCCATTGTATTGGTAAGCTCGGAGGAAGGAGCTGCTTACCTAAGATCCAAGTTGGTTGATACCATTTTTCCAGATGCAAACGAAGAATCCAGGTTGAAAACAGAATTTGAAGATCGAGAACTGTATATTTACGAAGAGCAACTTCAGGAGTATAACTCCAAGTTGGATAGATTACCCGAAGAAGTAAAAGAACGCTTGGAGAAACCATTGGAGCCTAGAGAGTATGTGACTGAAAGACTTCCATTGTATGTTGAATATATCCCCGTTAAAGCCATAAATCAATGGACTTTTGAAGAAGATAGGGGGCCAAGGGATGGCAAATGGAAGTTGGAATTTGAAAAAAGAGATGACGAAGTCATTGCGTCTCATACTTTGTTGAATAGTGATTACATTCCTAGATATGTACCACAAAGAAGAGGACCACCTCCAAGACGCGGAGGAGGAAGATACGATAGATATGGTGACAGAGATCAACCAAGAAGATTCGACCGTTATGTTCCGAATGGAGAAAGTAACAGAAGAACTGATACTTATATACCTACTGGAGGCAGAGGCAGAGGCAGAGGTAGAGAAAGATCCAGATCACCTTCCAGATCACCTTCAAGGTCTCCAAGAAGGTATTAAAATCGAAATAATATTAATAAAAAAGTTATCATCGTATAGAAGAAGATGTTTTTTTTTCTTTTCTTTGTAGAGTATTTTTGTATATGTAAATTTTGACAATTTAGTTTTTGATTGTTTTATTAGAGTCGTCTTTGTTTACCGATTCGGGTTCCTTGCGTTTCTGTGTGATTGTACTATCGTTGTGATCTTTCTCACTTGTTATCAACCATGGGATTTCAACCAAAGATATATTGTTTGCAACCCTTCGGGTAGATTTAGATTCTTCTTCTATAACCTCATCACAAATTTCCACTGGGGGAAATTCAGCAACTGTTGACGAGACGATAAACACTTTTTTTAACGAATTGAAATACTTCAATAGCTGATCGTTGTCGATTAGATTGTAACCTTGGCTATTTGGTTCCATGATCATTTCTGCAATCCGATAAATCGTAAATGGGGGAGAAATTGTCTTACTTGTTGCTAGATGTCTCTTTATTGTCTCATTGATCTCTTTTATAGTTTCTGGTAAATCCACATTTTTGGGTTTGCCAAACCGGTTGCCCTGTTGAGATAATTCACTTAGTTGATCGAGCCTGGTTATTAGTTTGGGCAATATTCCAGTTTCCCAGTTTAATTTTGACTTAGAAGGACAAAATGTCTTGTTATCTATAATGGTAGTTAATTCAATTTTCAACTCCGGATCCAATTCAGGTATTTCAAGCATCATTGTCTAATAGAATTCAAGGTGAGGAAGAATTAGAATTACGTGTGTAAATAATCGGAATTCAAATACCTTTTGACATCAACTACACGACCACTTGAACAGAAAAATCAAAATCAAAATCAAAAAAGAGAATGAAAATGAAAATGAAAATGAAAATGGAAAAAAAAAATTTTTTTTCTTTGCGTATCGATTCTGACATTCATATCCGCCAATAGTAACCACCAATAATGTCCTTAATAAAGAGTTGTACAAGAATAGCACGCATACCTAGAGTATTACCAGTTGCTGTTCCATCTTTGATTAGATTTAACAGTACATCAGGTTCACAACAAAAACTGTCATTATTAGCAGAAATTTATCCGGTCAACAAGGATACCATCACTGATGAGGATTTAGATAAATGGGTCAAGGCTGTACAACAATTAAAAAGAGGTAAAGGTATACATGAAACTCCAGAAGAAATTTACTTGGGACAATTAGCTCAACCAGAACAATTTTTAAAGAAAACTTTTGAACCAACTATTGAACAAGTTGAAGAAACTCAGAAATATGCTGATAAACAAATTCCATTGAGATCAGATCCTACTGTTGATAATTTAACCAATCTTATCATGAGACATGGTAAAAAGGCCAAGGCACAAAAAATTGTCAGTCGTGCATTCTATATCATTCAGTTGAAGTTAAGACAAGATCCAATTGAAGTGTGGAAAGAAACATTAGATAAGTTGGGTCCATTGGTTAATACCAAGACCATGTCCACCGGTGTTGCCAAAAAGAAGATTGTTCCAATCCCATTGAATGAAAAACAAAGAAACAGATTCGCTATCAGATGGATATTAGAGGCTTCAAACAGTAAGAAATCCAATGACTTTGCCGTAAGATTGGCCGAAGAAATAATAAACGCTTATCAAGGTAAATCTAGTGGTTATGATAAAAAAGCGCAAATGCATAAACAAGCAACTCAACAAAGAGCTTATATTTCACTTTAGGCTTAATATGTATATAGTCTGTAAATATTTATAATTTTATTTTTGATATTACTTTCAAGACGTGTAGACTTGCAAATTTTTTTTTCCCCGATGTTTGATTGCAAAAAATTACCAAAAAAGAGCCCAAAAAAAAAAAAAAAATAAACAATTCAAAATATCAAATTATTAATGTGAATTCAATTCAGATAATTCTATTATTACTTTTTTTGTTTTATCATCACCAAGGTCAAAATAGCTGAAATTTTAATCATGGATTTTATGAATCAAGTGTATCATGATCTAAAGTTTCATATCAACCACTTTATCGTGGGTTATAAACAAAAATACTACAGCATGGACAACAATCCCAGAGTGATTCATACAAAATTAGAGAACCAACAGCTTCTTTCCCTAAGAACTTTCCCAAATGACAGACAGTTGCTTGGCAATGGACAACATTTTTTGCACTTGACAAAGGAACCAGAGAATCAGAACGCAGAACTCAAGGAATTCTCACCACAATCAATATCCTTATCATCACCATCATCATCTTTGACAAAGTCATTTGAAAATCTAGCCAAAAGAGACTTTACAGCTTTTGAGAATTACAAAAATGTGACATTTAGAACTCACAACTCATTGATACTTAAGAAGAATTATAGTGAACCAAACCTTGTTGATGGATACTTTCTGTCATTTAGATTAGATTTAGAAATGAGTGGATCATCCAGTGATGCTGATGGACAAGAAGAAGAGAGAAGTGAAACTGAAGGAAATAATGAACCAGATGATACGTCAGAACCACCATTGATTAGTTTTGAAACCAATACGCCAGAGATTTCTGATTTCACTGCATCAACACCTTGCACTTGTCAGTGCCATACACTTGAAAAATCCATACCCGAATCCACCATTTCATCAACAAAACGAACCAACCATGTCAAAGATAAATTATACAACTTTGTGATGAACAGTTTACCAAGAGTTACCACCAGTACCAATGAGATGACTTTAGAAAAAATGAAGTTATTGCTGCAACTAAAGAGATTGGAAGCACAGTACCAATCTTGCAAAAACCAGATAATAGTATTGACGAAATTATGTCAATAAAGCAAGACAACAATAGGATCTGGAAATTGGTATTAAATGACATTTCGTTATCAGCTGCCAGATTGTCCACTGGAAGTTCCAATATCCCCATGGTTAACAATCAAAACATCAGGGGCGACTTTATTGACGCAAAGATAACTAATAATGAAAATGAAGATATTTTTACTTCAAAAAGCTACCCACAATGAAAGTGAGCGTTGCTACCATGTTCGTAAGTTCTGTACGATTTGTATTAGCTGGTTAACACACTACCATTCTTTTTTTTTTTTTTAACAGTGCATTTCTTTCTTTGTTTCTGTTTCTCGCACACTATTTTTGGTTGGTAATAATTCATAATTTCTAATTGGCTAGAAATTTTTTCTCTTAGTTCTCTCGCGAATAGTAGAACTAATTTCTTACAGTGAGAAGGGGAACCAGGAAAAGACAGACAGAGAGAGAGAGAGAAAAAAAAAAATTTCAAAGAGTTTAATGAATAATCTGCTTTACCCTTTGTTGAATCTTCCCCAGTCATATCTACCTATTCATACCTCCTTTTTGCCAATTGTATAACAAAAAAATGATTCGTGGATCATCTGCTTTAAAGAGCTTAACTTCTCGTCGTTTATATTCCACTGGTATTAAATACACCACCTTATCCAATGGTGTCACACTTGCAACTGAAACCAGTCCAGATGCCAAAACTTCATCTGTTGGTTTGTTTGTTGGTGGTGGTTCAAGAACCGAACACTCCCACTCTAATGGTATTTCTGCATTGACTGCCAATGTCTTGGCTTCTCAACCAGCTAAGGGTTCTTTATTGTCATCTTTTAACGGTAAAGAATTCAATGGTGTCATTGCTCAAACCACCAACGATAACATCATTGAAGCTGGTAAATTAATTGCTTCTATTGGTACCAATGCTGCTGAAATTGCCGACAAAACCGACTTCACCAAACACAAAGCATTGTTAGCTCAACAAGCCGCTGCTGTTGAAGCTGATCCAAAATCCAGAGTTTTAAGTCATTTGGAATCTTCTGCTTTCCAAGGTTACTCTTTGGCTTTACCAACCTTGGGTACTACTGAATCCGTCAAAAACTTGGAAAACGAAGACTCTTTACGTCACTTGGCTAAATACTTTGTCAACAACAACACTGTTGTTACTGCTTCTGGTAACTTTGACCATGATAAATTAGCTGATGCTCTTGAATCTACTTTGAAGGTTGAAGCAGGTGTTAAACCAGATACTAAGCCAGCTTCTTTCTTGGGTTCTGAAGTCAGAATGAGAGATGATACCATGCCAAAGGCTTATTTCTCTATCGCCGTCCAAGGTGAAGGTTTGAACTCTCCAGATTACTTTGTTGCTAAGGTTGCTGCTGCTGTTTTCGGTGAATTCAACATCCACTCCACAATTGCTAAATACACTTCTCCAAAATTAGCTTCTCAAGTTCAAGAATACAACATTGTTGAATCCTACAACCATTTCTCCAAATCCTTTTCCGATACTGGTGTTTGGGGTTATTATGCTGAAGTTTCCGACAGATTCTCCGTTGATGATTTCTGCCATTTCTCATTGAAACAATGGAACAGATTATCCATTTCCATTTCCGAAGCTGAAGTTGCTCGTGCTAAGGCTCAAGTTAAGACTGCTTTGGTTAAAGAATTGACTGGTTCCTCTAACGCTGCTGCTATTGACATTGCTGAACAAATCTTGTTGGTTGGACACAAAGAATCTTTGGAACAAGCTTTTGAAAAGATTGATTCTATCAAGGTCAACGATGTCAAAGAATGGGGTAAATCTAAGGTCTGGGACAGAGATATTGTCATCTCTGGTACCGGTTTGATCGAAGACTTGTTGGACTACAACAGAAACAGAAATGAAATGGCCATGATGAGATGGTAGAGGGAATAGATAGTGTATAATATATAAAAGAAGAAAAGCATTTATATTCATCCTTAAAGAAAAAAAACACACACATCCATACAATAATTGAAATAAAACAGAAAAATAGTTAAACACAACAATATCATTTAGTATACATCAAATGTCTATATAAAATTACATATAGCTTAAAAAAATAATTAGAAAATGACCAAAAGAAACTCTGTTACATAAAACCACTCTTTTTCAAGTTTTGTTGCACAATCAAGTCTGTCACAGCACTCAAAACAAATTTCATTGAATTTGTATCGGTAGCGCAAGTTCTATGAACATAGATTGGTTTATTTGTTTTATTAATTTTCATAAAATTGGTTTCAAAGAATTTGATATTCTCATTAACATCATCTGGTTTCCCAGTATAATCGGGGAAATAGTTCTTGATTGGATTTTTAATAATCTTCTTTTCAAATATATCTGTCTTATTCAAGAATAGAATAAAAGGTGTATTGGCAAACCATTTGGAGTTGCACAAAGAATCAAATAAGACAATAGATTCATGCATCCTATTAACTCTTTCATCTTCAAACAAGTTCTGATCATATTCAGAAACAGCCAATACAAACAAAACAGCAGTAATATCCTCAAAACAATGAATCCATTTTTTACGCTCAGATCTTTGACCACCAGCATCCAAGACTTTAAACTGCAACGAGTTAATCAAAAAGTTTGTCTCAGTGATACCAGTGGTTTTGATTCTTCCCTTTAAGATATCCAAATCACTACATAAATAATTGGGATCAGCAAAGTTAAAGACATTTTGAAAGTAGTAGTCTGCACTTCCTTCCAAATGAAATTCATTAGACCTTTCAAAACATTTTTGAATACCCGAATCAGTGGTCCACAATTTATGAATCGCCTCGGCTATTTCATATCTCGAGTATTGCTGTTGTGTCTCTTGATTGTCCAAGAAAAGTTGTTCAATAGTTTCTTGATTAATATCCGAATCATCCCCTTTACCCCAGATATCAGTGGTACCAGTGCTTTTCATTTTTCTTTTTTGTCTATTTTCTTCACTATATTTTACAATGTAATCATTGATGAAATTGGTTCCACCAGCAATATCAGCATCAATTTGTTTCAAAGGATCGGTTCTCAATACTATTTGCTTATATGGGATCAACAGATTATTAGGCTGATCACAATCCAATTTAATTTTCAACTTTCTAGCTTTAATAATTAATGTCTTCATTGACTGTATAACATCACACCAAATAACATTAGCATATTGCATTCTTTCTTGCTGAGTAAACCCACCTTTATGCAATAATTTTAACTGCTTCAAAACAGTTGATTTACCACTTTCTCCTGTACCTAATAACAACAATTTAATTCCATTTTTTGAATTTTGTTTTCGTAATTGTAAACTTTGTTCAATAGCATCATTAATTCGTTTATCATGAAGAAATGGATCAAGCTCGTCGTCATCCACAGGAACACTAGCACCACAACCCATGGTTTATAGAAATAATTATTAGATTAGTAAATGGGTAATGTTTATAGTATATATGTATATATAAAACAGAATATATATATATATATATATATAAAAAAAAAACAGAAATAATAAGAAACAAAAAATTTGTGACGATTTTGATTCATTTTTAACAAAAAGTATCTCCCTTTTTTTTTTTTTTTTTTCTCTTTGGGTACTTGTCTTTGTTCTACTACTGTATTGAAATTATACAATTAAACTTCTTATTAGTCAAAGTAAAAAAATATGTTCAACTTTAGGTTTCTATTTATTTGTCTAGCAATAATACAAAAATAAATTCTGAAACATGGCTTGAATTTTTCTTGGGTTATATTTTTTTTTTATGTTGTTTTCTCTTTCCGCAGCCATGTTAATAATTACATCAAAAAAAAAAAAAAAACTTTAACTTTATTTAGCTTCACGCGTTCAAATCACGTGAAATTTGTCCTACTTGTATTTTAGTATAAAGTGATAACAAATCCTATGTAATATACTATAATGACCACACTACCTAATATAACACATTGTCTGACAAAACTAATCAAATTATATCTCTTTAAAAAGTTGAAAATTCTTCTTTTGTTAAGGATGTATATCTTGCCAATTCTTGAATTGTTAAATTTCGTCAAAAGTTTAGACCTTTGGTTATAATTAGATTGAGTAAAAGTATACTGCGGAATGGAACTAGGTAATGAATATGTGTTTGTTGAAGAGCTCGAATACGGTGATAAATCTTTGGTTTCCACATCTTCATCTTGCTCTTTAATGAATTTTTGAATTTTCTTTGAATGCTGCTCCACCGGAATATTAACCACATCATATAATGGTAAAATAGAAGTATAAGTGAATCTGGATGATTTCGTCTTCAAGTTCCACCAGAACACAAGTACACTTGAAACTACTGCAAGCACAATGTAATTAGCAACGTTGATATATGGGGTCTGCAAAAAACAAATATCAGTCTCATACTTAAACTCATCATTAGGGGTGGTAAAACTTAATAATTGAACAGCAGGATATTTTTTCCCCATGGCCATGCTCATTGACTTAACAGTTATTTCTCTATACCCTCCTTCATGTTGTATATCGCAATAATCATGATCATCTCCGGTAAATGTGATGTCTGGTTGAATCTTGCCAAGTATCTCTTTAGACAATGATTGTTCGACCGAATTTTGATATTGATACCCATGTCCATTAACATCAAAATAAGCAGTTTCTCGTAATGGGCCACACGATAAACCAGGATCTCGATACAACGGAATATGGGTCAACAAAATTCTAGGTTTTGACTTAGAATCTATCGAAGACAAAAATCTCTGGATGCTTTATTGATGCTTTCATCCGTGGATGATATACTAGGAGTATCCAAGGTTATAAATTCAACTCCATTGATATCAAAGATTCTATTACTAACACCAAAGGAACTTTCGAATCTATTTCTGTAAAGAAGGTTTACCCCATTACCAAACCCAATATCATGATTACCAGGTACGTTTAAATACATTTTATCATTAGGCTTGAAAATTCGATTAAACCTACCAAACTCGCCATTAAAATAAGAATCACTAGAGTCTCTCCCATTGTCCAACAAGTCCCCAAGAAACATGATATAATTGGGTGATAATGTGTCTAGCAAAGCATTGTAATTCTTTTTTATATAAGTGTCTACTGTGTGCTGGGACAATTTTAATAATAAATCGTTTCTGCCAGGGTATGTATGGCCATCTATTAGTTGTGGATCTGCAATCAATAAAACATTGGTCTGTTCCTCCTGTGAAACTTTCGGCCATTGGCAATACAGTATTTTAGAATATGTCAAATACCTTTCCTGTAAATAAAAAGTTATAACCCATATAAAATTAATATCACCAGTAAGTGGTGAATACTTTTGAATTTAAACATCAAGATAAATTTCTAAAAATTTTAACTCGACGTTGTGTGTGATAAGCTCTGGTTTTATGTGTCTAGGCTAAGAATCCTATGCTTTGTTATTTTTTTTTTTTTTTTTTGGCGTGTTAACGTTTCTTCAGTTACAAAACTTTTTTTTCCCGAAGGACACGTCCATCCCAAATCAAGACCCAACGGAATTCCCTTGCGTTTGTTTTTCTTCTGTTTTATAAACAAGGAAATATCGACTGATGCGTAAAATTGGGTGGTACGACGAAAACTGTACCACAGAGCAAAAATAAGATTCATTTTATGCAATATTCGGTGTGGTTATTGGCAGTAAGGGTATAGCATATATAAACGACAGCAAAACTTTTAAATATTTTATTGATTATTTTTTTTTTTTTTTTTTGAAGAATGGGATTTCTATCGTCTATTTGGTCTTATTCACCACCACCAATGGTTGAAAATTCACTTCTATTATTTGCAATTTCTGTTGCGCTTGTTTATTTATTTATCCATGGGTTAACATATTTCCAGGATGTTCCCGATTTGTACCTTGAAGACCAAAGTATAGTGGAGCCAACTAGATTACTCAATGAATCACCAGTGTATCATTCGAACAAGCTATCTGGTTTGCGTGTTGGGTTGGATATTAGATATGATTCATACAAATCCAGGAACGGTAATTTAAATGATATCTGGGAAATTATGATCAAATTCTCAAAGGAGTTTGATAAAGGAATATTGGTTAATGATGAAAAATTATCAATAAGTTACATTAATTATTGTATTGCAAATGTTGATTTAGGTAGAAACCAAACTATCCTTATTCCCAAGAATCACGAAATCAATGCAAAATGGATTATAACTGTGTTAATTGGGTTTATCAAGCAATTGACAGTGGAATTTTATATTGATTTACCACTAAAAATCACTGATACAGTTCACATTTCAGATATAAAATTACCCAAGGAGGAACAAAAGAGGTACTTTGAATTTAAGAATGTGTATACATCGGAAAAGGATAAGTATTGCCATCAGGTTGCATAACAATATCTCGCACGGAATTGATTCTATTGTTGAATTTACCCAGTTAAATATAGTTAGTGCTGTGGCATCAACATTAAAACATTTGCCTAATAGTGACGATTTTTATGGAGCCAAAATGACAATTGTTGCTTGCAACGATAGTAATGAGGGCATAAATGATGTAATTGTAAAATTGCTTACTGGGTTCATGTTGTATTCTGAAGTCATAATAACTGATAGAGTGTCTACTATCAATGACAAGGATAGAGATGACTCAAGTTCTTTGGCAAATTTAAGCTCAATTATATCAATTCCGGAATCACAATTGTTGAAGGTCTTTTCTGGAACTTCAGTAGACACCAATTTGCAGTTATTGCAAAGGTACCTATTGTCAAGGGGTGTGTTTCCTTTCAAGAACAACAAGTTGATTTATATTTACAACTCGCTTAATATGAAATCCACATTATCATACTATGAATTAAATTCTTTGAGAATGAGATACAAGGCAAGAATTATAAAGGAGTTGGATTATTACAACGTTATGGGACCTGTAATTTTGTCCGACTTTTATGATTATCGCCAGTTTGAGAAAGTCACTTTTAAAAATTCGGATGCATTTTTCAATCATTGGAAATCAAGTTGAATAACTTGCTGAATAGCAACTGGGGTAACTTAATGGTTCGTGGGTATACCATTGGTAAAACTATCAATGTTGTTAACGGAGAATTGGATAACACTCCTTCCAAGAATAATGACGGGTTTATGCCAATAAATATCATCAAAGGGAAATGGGGTTCCGATGGATGTTTGTATATAATGTAATACAAGAATAAACGATTCAAAAATCAATTGCAAACATTTTCTTTTTTTTTCTTTTTGATGTCTCTATATAATACCTATACAATAAAAGTCTCCTAATTAGACTTTTATTTTCTTGACTGTTTGTTCATGTTTACTGAACAAAGAAGAGCCTGCTCTCTTTTTTGACAAAGAAGAAGAAGAAGTAGCAGTAGTAGCAGCAGTAGCAGTAGCAACGGGGGTAACAGTAGTTGATGATGAATTCAAAATGCTTTTATTATCAACAATGAAAACTTTTTTATTTAATTGATTCTTAAAGTAATCAGTGAAATTAACATCAATAACGTCTAAACTGTCCAAATTCAAATGGATAAAAATTGATGCCAACTGGATATTTTTCGTTAATTTTGTCATCCCAAATAATATCATTTTTATCATCGTTAATAAGTTGATATTTAATGAAATCATAACCGAAAATCAATAACAAGTTACACCAATTTTCGTATTTTTTTATTCATCAAACTTAATTCATAATCCAACTTGGTTAATATTTCAAATTCAATTTTTCTTAAATTTGCAACATAATTTTCATTCAATCCACAGATTTTGCACCAAGATCTAAAGGAATAATTATAGTCTTGGTTGAACTTTGAAGCAACAACGACCAAGCCAAGGAAAAGCTTTTTTGGATCTAAATTGATAAAGCCTTTTTTAGACACTATTAATTTATAAAGATAAAAACTTGTTAATTGTAAAGTTTGAATAGATGTCTTGGATCTTCTCAAAATTTCAAGAATAAACAATCTCACTGATTTTTCGTCAAAAGGCTGATGTGTTTCTTTTTGCGTTTTTAAGTAAAGAATCTTTAATAAATTAACGGAACAGTTGATTAGAATGGAATTAAATTGAGCTTTGTTTAAGTGGGTTGTATAATAGTTATGGTGGTTTGGAGAAAAACTAGTCAGTGGTGATGCAACAGATGAGATTGGAGGAGTCAAATATGAATCTTCAGTTGGTGTGACAAGGGATGAAACAATATTGGTAGAACCAGTAGGTTCTGGTCTTTTAAGAAGGACCTTTTCTTGAATAGTTGAAGAAGTTGGAGTTTGCATTTTAATAACTATAGGAATTACACAAATGGAAGCACAGAACGGAACGGGGTTTTAAGTCTCAGTAATTTTTAGTAGATAGTCAAATGATCATAAGAAGGGTTTATCGTAGAAGGAAGATGGTAGTAAGATACTAGGTTGTTGTTGTTGTTGTTGGTTTTTTTTTTGGATGCTAAAATAACAAAGAGAAAATTTTTGATAACTGTGGGTTTCGGGAAATTGAGGTTGAATCTTATATAAGGCTCCACCGCTTTGGGCCGTTTGCAGACAATGAGTAATTTCTAAAATTCGGGCGTCATTTCTTTTTTTTTTTTTTCTTTTTTTTTATTTCCAGTCCACAATGTCGCAATATCACTCATACGCTGATAAGATAACGCCGACAAGAAATTATGAGCAACCTAAAGAAAAAAAAAAAAATGAGTCAAAGCAACAATGTCGTAACTAAATGTCGCCATCTTTGCATCACACAATTTTTTTTTCTTTTTCTTTTTTGTTGTGCGGATTCCGGAAATTTAGCTTAGTTAGTCATAATTTTATGTGGGGGTAATAAAGATGCGACAAGGACGAAGAAACCTTCGACGTAGTCATTCAAAATTACGCAATTCAATAAACTATTGCTACGGCGATTCGTCTGCCCTAAGATAAACATCATTTCTTTTTCTTGCCACCGGTAGCGGGATATTTGTTGCAATTTTCTATTTTTTTATTCATTTTTTATTTATTTATTTATTTACCTTATGTAATTAGATCTTTGACTAATATAAAAATGTAATAATACTATTCAAAAATAATAATAATAAAAAAAAACGTTCATTACCATCCGAGTTTTCTTTTTGTTTATTCTCTCATTAATCTAAATTTGTTATCAATGATCTCCTTCAACTCTTTATAACTAATAATAATACATTCATCTTTGTTAATCAACAACAACTTTTCATCAATACCACAATCCAACTTGTTTAAGTTTATCAAGACTTTGTTCAAATTAAGAACTTTCTTATTCTTGTTATTACTAGTATCGTAGCTGTTGTATAGAAAGTTTAAAAATAATCTTAAAATCTTGTCGTTTCCTGATTTAACCGTTTCTTTACCACCATCGTCGTAAATTAAGTAATTCAACTTCGTCATTAACCTGAATAACCTAGCATTTTCCAATTCGGATCCTAATTGTCCTTCCATAAAATCGTTTGAATTTTCTAAATTATTTATAACTGTAAGCATCTTACCGGAAATTTTCTTATTAAAGTCATCTAAGTTAAACAGTTCATTTGCTTCACTTAATTCTTGCAACACATTGACTAACTCTTCAGTCAACTTAGTCGACGACTTCAATGAATTGAAAATATTTGCACTTTGTCGCATATTAACTGGCAATAACAATACACTTAGATCAGTTAATACTTTGGAAATGTTCTTGATGTCCTGAACTTGATCGCGTTTAAAATCATTTTCTCTATCCTCATTGAATTCAAGTATGTCGCTGATACCTACAGAACCTAATCTTATTCTATGCTTGTTGGTAACAATAATTTTACTCAAGTCTAATGTTGACTTTGCTGTTAATCCATTTTGGTGAATAGTTGAAATTGCATTAATCAACTGTATCAAATAACACCATAACAAATCCTCATTGATTGGCTCCACACGTAATCCCTTTTTATGCTGCTCTAATAAACTAACACTATTTGGATAGTAGTCGTAAATAACACATAATGAGTTATTTGTATTTTGTGAATTGTTAAATGCCATGGTTGTAAATGCATCTTGCAAACCAACTATGTTTGCATTCTTTAAACTTTTCCATTTCTTTATATTCACAAATGGTTTATCATTGACAATTTCGTTACATGGTTCAATCTTTCTCATAACATATAAATTCCCATCATAATTACTGTAAACTTTAAATATCAAACTATTCTTGCCCATCCAAAGTTTGGAAATTGGTTCATATGATTTATCTATCGGAACTAATGAATGGTACTGATTTACATGTTCGGGTAAATTCAGATGACTTAATGATTGCAAGCTTGCCTCATTCTTTTTATGTAAATACTCACGTAACTCATTGGGAATAAACATTGCTTGACTATTAAGTTCATACGGCTGCAACGGAATGGTTAATCTAGGAGGTGGAGCTGGTGCATACAAATGATATTGCAATGGGTACATTGATGGCTGTCCACCTGTTTGAGCACCATTTCCTGGCATGGTAGAAGTTGGTGTTGCAACTGTAGGAGGTACAATACCACCAGGAGTGTTGACTTGACCAATTGGTGTAGATGCTGAAATGCCTAAGCTATTTGGAAATATGGGTTTGAAGAGCCGGTTGAATTTGGAATACCAACTGAATGACTGACATTACCTTGTTGTTGTTGTTGCTGCTGTTGTTGCTGCTGCTGCTGCTGCTGTTGCTGTTGTTGTTGCGGTGGCTGCTGGGGCGGGAGATGCTGCGATGATGATACAAATGAAGAAGATGGCATGGGTGCTTGCATAGGAACTTGTTGATGCGGTTGTTGCTGTTGTGAAAGAGGAGCGGATGAAATTGTTAAAGGTGACGATGTATTATTTCCTGAAACACTATTGTTTCCATTGCTACCAAAGTCAAAACCTGTTGGTGTGAAAGATGGAGTACTAACATTGAATTTTTTTGATGTAAATGGTCGTTGGGTAGTACTTGATTCAGAAGTGTTGATACCATTTTCTGGTTTAAATACGGGAATTTCCTTCAATTTAGGAGACAATGCAGCAAATTTAGTTGATAAACCTGTAACTCCTGGTTGGAAAGAAGGAGTATTTAAATTGAACTTCTTTTTGGATCCAGAATCATTTGAAGATATGGTGGAAGTGGCAGAATTTGGAAATACAACATTGTTATTTGAATTATCAGTCAATACAGGTTCCTTATGAGAATCTTGTTCTTGCTGTGGCTGTTGTTGTTGCTGCTGTTTCTGCTGACGATTGTGACTGAATGCACATCCTTTGTTTTCAAATTTACAATATCCATATATCAATATATTCTTGCAAAGGGTTTCTTTAGCAGTATCTAGATTTATATTCATTGATAATTGTTTCTATTGTCTTTCTTTCTTCCCATTCACCCTTGATGTATGTTTAATATCTCAGACTTGGTGGATAGTATGAGTGAATACTGTGAGCTCTTTCTATGGGCAAAAATGATTCTATTTCTGGCAACAAGATTTTTTCTGTCTTTCTTTCTCTGTCTCTTTTTCCGCTCCTTGGAAACTCTGCTGTTGATTTTTTTTTTTTTTTTTTGTTGATCGTTGTCGTTAGTTTTTGTACAATTTTTTTATTTCCCCTTCAATTGGGAAGTTTCCATCGAAGAA
>CAJVQF010000107.1:0-65112 GCA_911254575.1 Candida sanyaensis | reverse complement strand
GGAGCAACAGGTTAACCACAGACTTTCTAAGTACAGAAAAGAACAAGAGTCTCGGTTGAGATCGTGGAAAGTTCATTTGGTGGATGAACAAGAAAAGTTGCAAAAAGAATTACACATGTTAGCTGATCAAAGAAATCAGTTACAGAAGTCAGTTGATGGGTATTATAACATTATAGAAGTAGAGGAGCTTCAAGACTCATCTGAAACTTATAAAAATGGTACCGATGAAAACCCAACATCTATGGCATCATCAGCACTTTCTGATGGAGATGAAGAATATTCACCTCCCATGGAATAATTGTTTGCTCAAGAAACCCTGCAAAATAATTTCCAAAATCGTGAAATTATGAATTTCATCAACTTATACTAATTTTCAAATATATATGTATAATGTATGTTAATTTATGCAAAATTTGAAGCGTGTTTATTACTTCAACGTAAAACAAGTTGTTCAACAATGTGCTAGTTAGCCCTAAACAAATGCTCCTTGACAAGTCGTGCGCGAAATACAGTTTTTTTTTTTTTTTCGGTCTCTTAGAAATCTGTAGTAGCATAATAAGATGAACTGAGAAAAAAAAAATTCTTCACATTCTACATCACTTTCTTTTTCTTTTTTTTTTCTTTCTTTACCCAAATTAATTCAACAACTACCAATAAAAACGTATGTTTATATATTATAGCTATTTTTCATTATTAATCTGAAGGATGTTTTAATTTTACAGGATGAATCTTTTTTGTTATTTGTATGTTTTTCTGGCATCTCTAATGTTAGGGCTTTTCAGCTCGATGAATACAACCCTTGACTATTATCTGATTTATTATAACATCACCTAAGATTTATAAGTGAGGAATCATTATCTCACATTGGCAAGTTTACTAACTGTTTAATTAAAGTGATTGTTAAATACAGTAATTTAAATATACATAATACTTTCAGTTAAAAAAAAAATCATTGTAGTTGATTTAAATGCATTAGCATTATCAAGTCGGAATAGATACGTGCAAATTTCCATAAGTAAAAATTCTAACTAAGAATATCGAAACAATGTATGACAAGGACTACTCTTCTTTAAGCTCTTTTCGATATGGTCTAGTGATACATGGTTTGTCGGATAGATCTTTTGAAAAAGAAAAAAGAAAAAAAAAATTTCATACTTTAACTTCGACTACATACAACTGTACTGTAGTTGATTTTCCGTTTCGTACTTCGCGACTTTCGAACTTAACGCAGACTCATTTTTTTTTTTTTTTTTTTTGAACTGGCCTAACGACTAAACACAGAGCACAGCATATAAAGCGAGTTATTCTCTCGAAATATGTCAAGTGACCCAAGTTCAGATGAGAGTGACGATTATTTCCAGGATGAATTGTTAGAATCTTCTGGTAAATTCACTCCTGAGTTTGACAAACCAGTTGTGCGTCAAGTGAGATTGATTTTGGATCAAACTGCATTTGTTCGAGGTATTGGAAATATCAAAAGATGGTTTAACGAAGAGTACATCAATAAAAATGCTATCAGAACCAATGAAATTATAAAATTGAATATTTATGTTCCTTCTTATACCTTGCATGAATTTGATTTTGTTAAGAAGGGTACTTCCATCACAGCAACCAATGCTCGTGAAGCAATTAGATTTATCGATAATTACTTGGAGAATGAAGTAAAGTCAAATTCAACAAAGATTATTTACGATTTTTCATTAGAATCACCAAAGGATAATACTCCTTCTTGGAACAAATGTTTGAAATACAAGGTTCATTCTCCGAAGGTTAAAGAATTCCCTAATTATAAAACGAAGTTTGATTCTTCATTGATTGGACAATCTTCAACCACTGGAAATTCCAACAATGAAAATGAATTAGATTTGGTTGGCAATTTTGACAACGTCTTAACTTTTCAACCGAGTAATAAGTTGAACGATATTCAGTATGAGAATTCACCATCTTGTCAAACCGCCGTTGCAAATTCAGAGGAGTTAGCAGAAATGCCAGTTCGTTTAAAGTACTTGATCAGAACCTGTATTTACAAAAGATTCATCGAGAAAACCAAACCAAGAACAACTAATGAGCTTGAGGAATGGAAATTGGTTACGGAGGATTCAATTGCAAAAATTTGGGCTAAGTCTTTTGGGATTGATTGTGTTAATGTTAATGAAGCAGAATTATTAATATTTCAAAACTACGATGTTAACCTGTTTAGACTTTACGATCCATATGCAAATGACAAAGATAATTTTGATCCTTCTACCAATATCTTACAGAATACTATTGATACGACCTTGTATTCTTATTCAACTGCACATCAGGATCCACCAAAAGTAGACTTTAAGAAGAAAAAAAGAAATCAAAGACGTAGAAAAGATGATGGCAAAAGTATTTCATTATCTACCGATGCCGTGGTTCATAGTACTATAAATGAAACCGGAAGTGGTTTGATCAAAAAGGAAAAATTTGGAGCTATTAATTATGCACCAAGAGGACAAGGACAATTATGGAGACCAGGCTAAGAATTTCCACGGTTGTGATACCTTGCAGTTTCACAATAAGCTTAATCTTTCTTTTTAGTATTTTTACATTTAATAGCAGATGTTGCTACAATGAAACAGAAAAACAGATGAACAAAAGTTATTCCTGACGACTTTTCATCTAGAAATTATCCAATTGCGGTCATATATTCTTGTCATGACATTAAAGAATGTTGCTATATTCTGTATGACGATTTGAATATCAGCTAGATTTGTCACCAACAAAGTTTGATATTATCTAAATAACATCACGTGAATTTATCATTAATACACGATTATTTACCATACGTACACGACGAATTCTCTCTAGCTACACGACCCCTTAACCTTTTTTTATTTTTTTCAGTTGGGCGACGTAAAAAAAAATGACAAAGAAAAAAAAAAAAATAAACAGAGAGAGAAAGGCACCTAGTGTTGTGTTTTCTTTTTATCCACAAGGAAATTTAATCATTGAAATATCTGGTGTAGCTTAATCAATCAATCAATCAATCCAGATTATTGGCTAATTTTTTTTTTTTTTTTGTTTATAATTTGATCTAAGTATAATATCATCATTACTAGTTCATATCTATTATATAATAATATTTCATTCTTGTCATAGAGCTAAGTTTTTTTCATACTAATCCCCCTTTTTTTATTTTATCCTAAGTGTTTCCATATTTTTTTTTATTTTTCCAACACGTCTTGATCAAAGATGAATCGTCTACCAAATAGAGAGGAAATTCAGAAGATCATATTGCGTTGGCAAGAATTGAGACAACAGTACGGTGAACAAGTATATAATGTCCCTGAGTTTGCACAATTGAACAAAGTGTTGAACTCTATCAAGATGCAACAACAGAGGTTTCAACAACAGCAATATCAACAACAGCAGCAACAGCAACAACAACAGCAACAACAACAACAACAGCAACAGCAACAACAACAACAACAGCAACAGCAACAGCAGCAACAACAACAAAGACACGGCATTAATCCGCAATCGTCTTTGCCGCAGCAGATGCAAGCACCAACTCCACAACAACAACAATCTCCTGCTCCCCAACAGTTCACAAACATGAACCAGAATGGCTTCAACAATCAACAGTATCAGTCGCAAATCCCCTCACCTGCAATTGGTGGTTCATTATCCAATAATGGCACTCCACCATTACCACAAAATACCAACATGATGGCTAATGCTAAGAAGAATATAAAGATGAATAACAACCAGTTTAATAATCATATGGGAATGAGTCCCATGCAACAACAGCTGCAATACCCGAGCCAATCTCCTAATCCAAACAATGCGTTCAATCAAATGTCCCAGCAACTGATGCAGCAGCCACCACCACCACCACCACCACAACAACAGTCGAACTCAACTCCAAACCCCGAGTCTGCATTTACAAACCAACAATTTCAATTGTTGAAATCACAACTTCAGGCATTTAAATATCTCGTAAAAGCACCAGGACAAGGTGGACCTGGACAGATCCCACAGAATTTAATTTCATATGTGTCTAATCCTTCATCAGCCATGGCAAATGATATGTATTTACCAGCTGTAAGCAGACCACAGAATAATAGTATGATGCAAACGCAAATGAACCAACAAATGGGACAACAGTTACCACCTTCAATGCAACAACAGCAACAGCAACAGCAACAGCCACAACCACAACAATTTCCAGGTCAACAAACAAATGATATTAAGAAAGGTTCAATCGGAGGCACCCCTGAAATGGGAGAAAAGAAGAAAGGTAAGAGAGGTCCAAGACCAAAACAACCAAAAAAACCAACCAAAAAGCAATTACGTGAAGAAGAGCAAAGATTGGCCTTGGAAAGACAAAGACAAGAACTTGAACAAAACAGGCTCAAAAATGATATTTCACAAGCTTTTCCTGGAAATGGTCCATTCCCAATGCAATCTCAATTACCTCAACAGCAACAACAGAAACATAATTTACCTCCACAAGTTCCGGGACCACATTTGAAACCACAGCTGAGACAAATGTCATTGGGCCCACAGTCCATGCCGGGCTCTGTACCTCCACCACAGCCACCTAGATCAACAACTCCAAAACAATTGTACCCTGACCCAACACCTCCAGTTAATCTTCGTTCTGTTATTCCCGATAAGACAGCCAACAAGAAAGTGATTATTCCAGTCAACAAGCCAAATATCCAAGTCGATACTTTTGAAATTTTTGACATTTATAGTGATGAAGTGAAAGACATTCCATTTAGTACATTATATACTCCTCAAAGTAGGTTCCAAATACCATCAATTTTGCCAGAAGGTACCAATATGGAGGATATATTTCTTAACAGAGAAGGTTATATTTTGATCACTATCGAGCAAGAAAAGGACAAATTGAAACAAAAGATCGAGTCTTTGGATGAAGATAATTCTGAGGAAAAATTGAGGTTAGAATCCGAATTGAATCAGTTAGAATTAATTCCATACCAGAAGGATTTGCGTGGTAAAGTGCTTACTCAGACTTGGTTTAGTAAGTCATTACTTCCAAACTCACATCCAAACTTTTTGGCTCGTTTCAGTTCTTTGTCGTTGGATGGGGTTTCCATTAGTACTGAGCTTTATAGACAACAATTAGAGTCTTTGTTGAAGGAACAAAACCGTAAACATAGTAAGACAATTGAGGAAATAATCAAATTCAGTGACAAAAATAGTGTCAAGTTTGGAAAGAAAACTGATAGATTGTCAAGATTCATGACCAAGATAAACAACTTCCACAACCAAACGGCTAAAGAGGAACAGAAGAAATTGGAAAGAATGGCTAAACAACGTTTGCAAGCTTTGAAACTGAATGATGAAGAAGCTTATTTGAAATTGTTGGATCATACAAAGGATACAAGAATTACACATTTGTTGAGTCAAACCAATCAGTTCTTAGACTCCTTGGCATTGGCTGTTCAAAATCAACAAAAAGAAGCCCATGATAGTATGGTAAATACAGGCCGGATTGTTGAGCCAGCAGCTGTTCCAGAACATATTGATGATGAAAAAAGAGAGAAAATTGATTATTATAATGTTGCACATAGAATCAAGGAGGAAGTCACCAAGCAGCCGTCAATTTTAGTTGGTGGTACCTTGAAGGAATATCAATTGAAAGGTTTACAGTGGATGGTATCGTTGTTTAATAATCATTTGAATGGTATTTTAGCAGACGAGATGGGTTTAGGTAAAACCATTCAAACAATTTCTTTAATCACATATCTAGTGGAAGCGAAAAAATCCCAGGTCCTTTCTTGGTGATTGTTCCTTTATCCACTATTACTAATTGGAATTTGGAATTTGAAAAATGGGCTCCATCAATAAAGAAGATCACATATAAAGGTAACCCAACACAACGTAAGGTTATGCAACACGAGATTCGAACGGGAAATTTCCAAATTTTGTTGACAACATTTGAGTATGTCATCAAAGATAAGAATTTACTTGGTAGAATCAAGTGGGTGCATATGATTATTGATGAAGGTCATAGAATGAAGAACGCTCAATCCAAATTATCTGAAACATTGACTCAGAATTACCATAGTGATTATCGTTTGATTTTGACTGGTACTCCTTTGCAAAATAATTTACCAGAATTGTGGGCATTGTTAAATTTTGTTTTGCCAAAGATTTTTAACTCCGTTAAATCGTTTGATGAATGGTTTAACACACCTTTTGCAAACACTGGTGGTCAGGATAAGATTGAGTTGACAGAAGAAGAAACTTTATTGGTTATTAGAAGATTGCATAAGGTGCTTAGACCATTCCTTTGAGAAGATTGAAAAAGATGTTGAAAAGGATTTGCCAGACAAAATTGAAAAAGTTGTCAAATGTAAAATGTCCGCATTACAATCGAAATTATACCAACAAATGTTGTGTTACAATAAGTTGTATACTGGTGACCCTGATAATGGAGCAGAACCACTTACCATCAAGAATGCCAATAATCAAATCATGCAGTTGAAGAAGATTTGTAATCATCCATTTGTTTATGAAGAGGTTGAACATTTTATCAACCCAAGTATTGAAACTGATGACCAAATTTGGAGAGTTGCTGGTAAATTCGAATTATTGGACAAAGTTTTGCCTAAATTTAAAGCAACCGGACATAAAGTGTTGATGTTTTTCCAAATGACTCAAATTATGAATATTATGGAAGATTTCTTGAGATTCAGAGGTTTGAAATACATGAGATTGGATGGTGCCACCAAAGCTGATGATAGAACCGAATTGTTGAAACTTTTCAATGCCCCAGATTCGGATTATTTTTGTTTCCTTTTGTCCACCAGGGCTGGTGGTTTAGGTTTGAATTTACAAACAGCAGATACCGTTATCATTTTTGATACAGATTGGAATCCTCATCAGGATTTACAAGCTCAAGATAGAGCGCATCGTATTGGTCAAAAGAACGAGGTTAGAATTTTAAGATTGATCACTGAAAACTCTGTTGAAGAAATGATTTTAGAAAGGGCACACGCAAAATTGGAAATTGATGGTAAAGTTATTCAAGCCGGTAAATTCGATAACAAATCTACTGCTGAAGAACAAGAAGCTATGTTGAGAGCTTTGATTGAAAAAGAGGATCAACGTAGACAAAAAGGTGGTGACGAAGAAGAAGAAGATTTGGATGATGATGAATTGAATCAAATCATTGCAAGAAATGAACAAGAGTTGGATGTTTTCAGAAAACTCGATGAAGAAAGATATGTAACCACTAGAGATGCTTCTTACCCTGCTAGATTATTTACAGAACAGGAATTACCTGATATTTATAAGCGGGATCCAGATGAACTTTTCAAGAAAGAGGACGTTGTTTTGGAAGACTATGGTCGTGGTGCAAGAGAAAGAAAGACTTTACATTATGATGATAACTTGACTGAAGAACAATGGTTACGAAAGATTGACGGAATGGTCTCTGATGATGATGATGCCGATATTGGTGGTGGCGGGGATGACGATATAACCGATTCCGAAGTTGAAGTTAAACCAAAGAAGAAAGGTAGAAGAGGACGTAAACCAAAAGTTCAACCAGTTGAAGATGAAGAAAGTCAGGCAGAATCAGAGGCACAATCCACGAAACGTTCTTTAATAGATGATTCAGAAGAGTTTACTCCACCAAAGAGACAAAAATCAGTTACTCCAAGCGTTACATCTTCACGAGGAAGAGGTAGAGGACGCGGTCGTGGACGTGGACGTGGTAGAGGACGCGGAAGAGGTTCATTGTTGTCCCGTTACGCGCCTTCGATTGATCCCTTGACAGCTGAAGAAAGATCCACTTTACAGAACAATATTGAGAGTATATTGGGATTGGTTATCAATTACAAGAATGAACATGACAGAAAGTTGAGTGAATTATTTTTGGTTAAACCACCAAAGAAGTTATATCCAGATTATTACATGTTGATCAAACACCCAATTGCTCTTGATGTAATCAAGAAGAGAACAGGATCCAACACGTATAGCAAGATCAGAGAATTTTTGGAGGATGTGCATCTAATGTTCAGCAATGCCAGAATCTATAATGAAGAAGGATCAATTGTGTACCAGGATGCAACATTTTTGGAAAGATTATCAATGGAAAAATTCAAGGAATTGTATACTGATCTTTCTGAAGACGAAATTAACAGAATTTTGGATTTTGCTGATTTTGATGACATGTTCAGTTTGAAACCATTGGTTCCATCCACTGCGATCAAACACCCAATTGAAGCCAAATTAGAAAGAATCGACAGAGGTGAAACTGTTGATAGTCCATTGATTGCAGCATCAACCACAGCAGGTACAGAAGAATCGACGCCTGCAAACTTTGATTAATATTCATAATTTTTTTAAAAAAAGAATAAAAAAAGGAAACGCACATGTATTATTTGTATAGTATTAAATTTATATTTAAATCAATAAAAGAAAAAAAAGAACAGTTTAATTATTATTATTATTATCTGGTACAGTACAATTCATATCGCACTATACTTTGGTAAAGATTCATCGATTTCTCTATTGTTAATTACATCATTGATTACATTATTTATGATTTCAACAAATTGAAATAATCCACCGTCATTAAATTTAATTTCACCTGTATAGTATTGATTTTTAGGAAACCCATCACTGGCAATACTAGGTTGCAGGGCACTATAGAACATAAACTCCCAGTAATTAGCTCCAAACCAAGGTGCTTGAATTTTATGGGATAATTGTAAAATTGGAGACAAATTTAAATCAATAACAAATGATTGGATGTCACCTTGAGTCGCTGTTATAAAGACCAATCTTTTAGAAGTCAAATATAGATAACCGTCAGTTGCTGATATGTTAAGATTTGTAGTAGATGACATACCAGTATTCAGTTTGATCAGTAAAGATTGTCTTGGGGTACGAGATTTATATTTCAATATTTCTAATCCGTCACTACTTATTTCAAATGGTAATTCATGTGATTGTTCTGATATTATTTTTAAATAATCCTGCTTTAAGACAGCTCCGTTAATAGACATTTTGATACTAGATATGTATATGTAGTTTTTTTTTTTTTTTTTTTGTAGTTGGAGATTTTGCCACCATGTAAAACAAAACCAAATCCATGATAAGCATTTGTTTTGTTGTTGTCTGGTGATCATCATGAGGGTATTGGTTTGTACACGCAGCCTAAAATAAATGTATGTGTATAAACATCGCATTTGAGATGAATAAAAAAAAAAGAAAAAGCTTTTTGCTTTAGTAACTACAATACATAGACTTAGACCACTTAACAATGGCTACTAGTATAATAGCCAAACCATCACGGTCGTTAATTCCTGAACTAAAGGATGTATTTGTTGATAAAATTAGATTTGCATATGGAAGAACTCATTTAAGAAATACCTTAGCTTCTCAAACCATCATCGACAAGTTAGACTTAAGATCACAATATAAACCTGGTAAATTTGATATTATTGATGCAAATCCTGGGTATGGTTTATTTTCAACCATGTTAAATTATGAATTAGAACCAAGAAACCATATATTAATTGAGAACAAAGAACGATGTTGTTCAGCATGGAAGGATATAATAAATAAATTAGATACCCTTGGATATCATCACAATTTTAAATTATACGAAAGGGATCCATATGAATGGCAATCTTACACTGATTTAATACAAAGAGATAAACTTGTCCAGCCCCAGATTAAATCATTTGACAAGTTAAACGACGAATTATTGGTTATTGCAAACTGGGCAGGGGAAAAAGATGAATCCACTATTGCACAATGGATTGGATGTTGTGGTGATAGAAATTGGTTAATGAGATATGGCAAAGTTAAAATGATTATATTTATGCCTCTTGCAACGGCTAAGAAATTTGTTGGTCTTGCTGGATTTAAGAGAAGACGGAGAACAGGATTAAAAGTTAATATGTTTACTGAATCCAAATTGATTGCTTTTTCTAATACCGATGCAGTATATGGAGAAGGGTTTGATTCAAGGATTTTGGTTAGAGATCAACCTGTTCTTCTTGAAAAAACTTCTGCTATTAGATATGGTGAATTTGCAGTTGTTGAAATTTCACCAGGTAAAATGACCTCATCTATGATTGCAAATGTTGAACATTTGTTGCTGCCTATTTTCATGGGTTATAGAACACTTAGAGAATCAATTCCAATTTTTGCTCCAGGTGCGGAATATTTGTATCGATTAATTCCCGATTCAGTATTAGATAAAACTTCATTTGAATTGGAACCGGAAGATATTATTATTCTTTCTGAAGCCTATGAGAAATGGCCATTTAAGCCAAATGTTGAAGAGATATACGATTTTGATCTTACTACTCCAGGGTGAGAAAGCAAAATTTTCAATAAAAGAGATTCAAGAATTATTCGGTTGGCATGTTTTCTAAACATTTTTTTTTTTATGTATATATATAGAAATTCATACCATTGTCTCAATAATAAACACGTGTACATAGATTTGATTCATTATCTTCCATAGAGGCAATATTATAACTGTAAATTCGGCAAATGTCCTGGGTGACCAGCAACGGTACCTAAATGTAAGGCATCAAATTTTTTTGGAAGACTGACAGGTACTGTTACACATCGTCTTTCTGGATTTCTAGGGGGGATTGTTGGATTTGTTGCTGGTTGTAACTGGGTATTAACCACTGAAGTGGTAAGTGGAATAGGAGTGATATATGGCTCTTGAAGAGTTTGAATATGGAATGAATAGCGTTGTGGTGGCCGAGTTGTTGGTTGCTGTTGAAAAATTGGTTGTGATTTGCATTTAGGTAATAGTTGTGTACTATGATCCTGTAACGGAGGAGGTGGAGGTCCAATAATAGTATCATTAGCATCGGTAGCATTAGGAGCAGTATCAGTAACAGGAACAGGGGGAGGAGGAGGTGGTGGTGGTGGATCAGAGGTAGGATCAGCAGTATGCTCGGGATTGAAAGCAAGAGCAGGGACTAATGGGGGAGAAGGTTGGATATTATCTGGTTTGAGATCGCAGGCTTTGCTATTTCTTTCTGAGTATACTGAAGATGAACAAGAATAAGGCAATATTGCTTCTCTTGCCATGATAGTTTTATGATCATTAAAGAATAATAACATGACTGCAAGAAACGAAATAAACTCAAGTATTAGTAAACTATAGGAAAAGTCATTTGAATAATCACGTAATCGAGATTTGGATATTAATATCATCAATATGAAGGAAATATTAACAGTATTAGTAAAATACAAAAGTGCCAAGTTGATATTGTGCCAAAGTAAAGTCTTTGGAACACAATGAAAGACAGAATATAAAGTGAATATGACAAAGGAATTTACAAATAATCCCAACTTTCCAATGGTTACTGGACCTATTACATTCTTTAATTTCTTGATGACATTGACAATATCAAGACCACTTTCATCATATAATCGATTCAAGAAAATCTCAAGTACTTCCTGAACTACTTGAATGTGGGACTTAAAATGAGATATAGTGGATTTATGAGGAAACTTTTGGATAAAAGTATTTTGCACCATTGTTCTATTTCCCAATTTAAGCTTTTTACCTTCACCAGCATAGAATCCTTCATTAAGGATTACCAGAATTGAATTATCATTACAAATAAATATTGGTTTTGCAACAATAGTGGTCTCATTAATATGCTTCAAGTATGTTACTTCGTTTCTTACATAAATTCCACGAAGTATATTTTCTAAACTTTGAGAAAGAAAAGTGTCATTGTTTGGTTTGGGCTTGGACAACACAGTGACAAGATCCACTTCACCTAAATAGACCTTAAAATTTAAAGTATAATTATTAACAATATTGATGAAAATAATCCACAAAAGAAAATTCTTTAAATGATAAGCTATTGAAATAGTTCGATTCAGAGGTTGATGAGCTGAACTTTGAACCCATCCCGGAGCAGTTGAACGAAATAAAGCTGTAGGAAACTCTTTCGATAAAATTCTCATACCTGTGAATCAAATGACAAGAATTTGTAATGGTTGAGGATGCCAAAGAATTAATTTTTTTTTTTTTTTTTTTGCTTCAACTATTTGTATAGATATTCCATTGATTTTTCTTTTTCTATTGGGTGCAAAAAGGATCATTACAATATAATTTTATATGTTATATATATATATATTTTTTTCTTTGAGTATATTTTAGTTTTTTAATAACCTATAAATACAAACTTAAACTACCTACAGAGGAATATTTGATAAGTTTGCAAATAATGTAACCAATTTATCACTATTGAAAACACTTTCTGAAGGCAATCCAAAATAAGAAGCATTCGGTAAGGCAGACATTAATGCAACAATTGATGGTCCGACAAGCTGTTCTTCCTCAGTAACTTTGCTTTCTGCTTCTTCTTCAATTATAGACTTCGAATCTTGAATACTTTTGACTGCCGATCTAGATTCTTCTTCATTAAAGTTAGATAATCTACGTCTTTTCAATCTTGCCAACTCTTCATCATCGATATCAAGAGAATCTCCACGACCTAACTCATCTTTCTTGATAATATTTACGTTATCTAATTTATATCTATCAGTAAATAAGTCAACAGGATCGTCATTTGGAAATAATTGTTCACATTTTTTCGCAAAACTGTGGGTTACATCCAATGAAAGAAAACTAGATGCAAATGCAATATACTTTTGAAATAATAACTTTAATGATTTCTGTTTATTTTTAAGTTCTCTTTCTTTTTTCTTTCTTGACAATGGATCGATGTCAATTAATTGTAATTCCTCTTGCAATGAACTCATTTCTTTACTGAAATTAGCATCAGAAGATTGAATCAATGTTCTCATTGTATCCACATCATTAATTAAAATCAAATAATCCAAGTAATCCAATAAAAATTTCCCATTTGTTTGGAAATTTTTTTTACCCAAGTCAAAAATCTTTAATGCTGTTGTCTTTTTATCTGAATAATGTTCAATAAGAGCATTCTCAACAAATAGTTGATAACCAATTTTTTCAAATTTCCTAGCCTGCTTGAATACATTTCTTGCTTCTTTGATCCCTTCTGTTCGTTTACTAGCTGTCATTAGTTTGACATAAGAAAGTGTGATTGCATCAGCTAACCTCTGTTGCTCTTTTTCTAATGCTGTTAAATTTTTAGAATCAGCAAGTGAAATTCGATAAACTTGTGCAGTTATCTTAGGACCATCCCCATTCATGTCCACATCCTTGTCTTTATTGTTGTCGTCGTCGTCATCATCGTCATCACCATTTTGTATTTTTGGTTTGATCTTTTCATGAAGTTCATTAACTTGATTAGCTATAACATTATATTCTTTTGTTAATGAACTAATTAGTTTATGGAATACTTCTTTTGCGTTCTCGAACGAGTTATCCCTCTCATACATTTCGGCTAATTGAAAAGAAAGAAGCATACTTTTAGGATTTAATAATAATCCGCCATCTCTTAATGTAGAAATACTCTCTTGTAAATTACCTTCCTCGTTCTTAAGCAATAAATATTTGACGTATTGAAACCAAATTTCGGGGGCAAAAGGTAGAGCATACGTTGCTTGTTTATAAACATACTGTATACGTTGATCGTTTAGAGATTCATCTTTTAATTCTAGTTTATTTTGTTTTTCTAATTCTAACCATCTGAGCCAATACTGCAATTGTCTCTCCACATCTTCATCATTTTTATTACTTGAAGGTGTTAAACTTCTTTTTAATCTCTTATCAGTAATTTTGTTGTATTCGGTAATCCAAGATCTAGCAAGCATAAATTCTGCAGACTTTTCAGAAACAAATTTTGAAGCTGTAGCAGGATTCAATTCATTTTCCCATTTGGTATATTGTGACCAACTAGTTTCAATATTTTCTGTTGGTATGATGAGAAATTTCTTGTATGCTTTTCGAATCAAATCCACTTTCTGTTGTTGTTCCCAAGTGGCTGTTGGACTCCAACTTTTCAAAAATCCTATATAATCTTGCCATAAGGAGTCACTTAAAATGTCTATACCAACTTTGTTAATAGCAAATTCAAAAGCTTGAATGACAGTTGCACGGGCTTTTTCTCCTCCAGTAACAAAATCAGTCACACTTCGAACATAATCCACATAAGTCCGGTATAATTCAACATTGTCCGTTAAATCTAAGCATTCTTGGAATAATGTTTCAACTTTTTCTTTTTCACCACGATTCAATTCGTATTTGATGTATTTGCACCATGTAGTACCCTAGAATAGTTGATATTGTTAGTATTATTTATAGTTCTTCTTCTACTAATTATTACAATAAGAAAAGTTGATTCAACCCTATTCTAACAGGGTTTCTTCATTAAAATGATATATAAATAATATATACAAAAAAAAAAAAAAAAAAAAATAGAAGTAGAAAGAATCAAACTTGGTGATGGACCAGCCATAACCAAAAGATGGATAAATAAAAATTCAAATGAAAAATGGAATCAAACAACTTTTCTTATGTTACCTAATTAATAATCTATCAAACACATACGTCAAATCTAAAGATCTTGAGATATTTACCAAATGTATTTCTAACTTGTTCTTGGTTATCCTTGATGATTAACTGATCTATTAGTCTTTGCCACTTTGAATAATCCAATGGATTAAGTTCTAAATCTTCTTCTAATTGACCAAGTTTATCCAAAGAAAGTTTCTTGGATTTCTGTTGCGTAATAAACACTGATGACATGTTTGATTAGGTTGTATTAAAAACGAGCAAATTGTACTCTTATGGATAAATGGATGACTAGATGTTTTGTTGTAGTTGTTAAATTGCTATAGTCAACAACGAGGTTGGCGTTGTTTCACAGGAAAAATTCGTTGCACCGAAAAATTTCTGGCTGCTTCCTTCGTCTTCGACTTCATCTTGATTTTCGTTCGCTTTCTTTTTTTTTTTTTTTTGAAACCAATTTGCACGACTTTCTTTTCTTGTTGTTTATAACAATTCATATTCAATCATGATTCAATTACATGTATGGGGTAAAGACAAAGAAGTGTCTATAATATCACCAGTATCTATTGCATCAATCTGGCTATTGAATTTGGTGTTGACTCCTCAAAAAGTACAATTTGAAGTTATTCCATCTAATAATACAAATTTATCCAGTATCAATGAGTTGCCGGTATTGATTGTCAATGAAAATGAAAAGTATAGTGGGTACAGTGAGATTGTCAGTTATATTGAAGAGAATTATAAGTCGTCTGACTATTCTTCTTTGAAATCCATGAGTTTAGAACAACAATTGCTAAACAGAAGTTTAGAAAATATGTTAACTTCCAAGGTTCAATATATTAATCAGTACAATCTTTATTCAAACACCAAGAATTATGAAAAGTTTACCAGAAAGCTTTTTTCAACATATTTCCCATTTCCAATGATGTATAATCAACCATTGAAGTATCACAATCAAGCTCAAGAGCAGATCAAATTATTAGGGTTATCGAAAAATCAGGCCAGTATCTTTAATTTTATTACTGGCAATAATGAAGATCAAGAACTTGCTCAAACTGAAATATTTAACGATGAAATAAGTGATGATGATGATGAACAAGATGAAGTTGCTATTAGTTCATTACATGAAAAACAATTATTAAAGAAGTCTAAAACAAAGCAAGTGCTACAAGAATCGAAGAATTCTATGAGGTGTTTGATTTTGATTAATCATTATATTAATGAAATAATTAAAGTGTATCAAAAGAACAACATCGGCGATACAACCAATAAACTTGGATTCATATTTGGAGATACTCCAAGTTCTAGTGAACTTTTGTTTTATGCTTATATCCAATGTTTAACAAGTGATCAATTACCTGATAGATTCATTTATAATTACTTATTGTTAAAACAACCTGAAGTGTTGAAGTTTATCCTTGACACAATTGAGTCCTACAAGAATAATTTGAATTTCAGGAATCCGATTGGTATTGAAATTCCTAGTTTATTCAACGAAATTGGATATTGGTTGGGTTCAATTAAATACTAGTCGTGTAAGCTGTACAAAAAAGACCAGCCAAATAATCAAAAAGAAAAATTGAGATCATCATCATCTAATACAATTGGGAAAGAGAAGAAGTAAGAAGAGAAAAAAAATTTTCTTTTCAGTTTCTTTTTCTTTTTCTTTTTCTTTTTCTTTTTCAATTCATTTTTTTTTTATATTGATCAACCAATTGTTAATTCTTTAATTTTTTTGTTTGTTTCTGTCAATAGTATTGTGAAGGAATATAAATTCATTCTATTTAACATCCCCTGTAGTTATAAATTAATCATTGGCAATCTCAGCATAGTTTCATTTATAGACAATTATTAATAAAACCATGTTATAAATGATGGAATTTTCTTGCCATAAATCAATAGGTAATATTATTTTACTTAGTTTATACTGATTGGATATCTTAGTATGCCTTTTTTTAAAAAAAAGAAAAAAATCTATAGACATCCATAGAGTTTATTATTCAATCAGGGAACTTACAATTGTAATTCAGTAAATAAACTCAGGTTTAGCTTAATTAATCCGACGGATAACTGTTCGGTTCCAATTTTCAATCGGTGCGCGAATTTTACTTCTTAGTAAATTTTTTTTTTTTTTTTTCTTTTCTTTTTTTTTTCCTTTGTTTATATTTGTATTTGATTTCTAAAAGTTTTCATCATCTTTTTTTGTTGATAAATCCCAACCTCTTTTTTTTTTTCTTCTACTTCTTCTTGTTGTTGTTACTTATCACAGATGAAAGTATTACCCATTGCTATTGTAGCTTCATTATTGCTGCTAACCAATGCAGCAACTATCCCAGAAGATCTTTTACCACTAGAAACTCCTGCTCCTGTTCCAACTTCCACAGCTCCCGCAACAGTTCATTTATTCAAGCGTGTTAGAGATGTTATTATCAATAAGGATTATGCTAAACAACAGGCAGCCAAAACTCAATCCTCCACTACAGAAACACCACCACCAAAGTGGATCAGAACTTATGATGGAAAGACAGAAATCGTTACTCCAACTGTTATTCAAGGTGTGACATTCAGTGCCAAACCACCAGCAACTACTAACGGATTGGAATGGTGGGTCAGTTTGAAAGATGATGGTAGTCCAAAGACAATCAAACCACAAAATAAGAATGGTCAAATTAAGAATGGTCGTCCAGATTATAGTACCTGGTTTCAAACTGCCACTACCGTTTCTTACAACAAGGATCAATTAAAGGCTCACAATATGGCAGATGATGAAATTTTCGAAGAAGTTCAATATATTCAAGAAGCTGACTTGGATACCCATTTATTGAGTCCATTGATTAGATGTACTCCTGATAGATACAAGAAAAAAGGTATTGGAAGAGATAAATCAACTGCTCCTTTCTGTACTCCTAAAGACAACGCTAGATTAACCATGGGTAAGGCTTATTTTATTACTTGGTATTCCAGATTTTTTGATGAAGATGTTAAGAATGTTAGAATTCATTTGAATCATATTAATGAAAAATGGACCCAAAAAGGTTTGAAGAAAAGAGACGAAGATTCCATTGACGAAGCTGAAGTAGATAATTCCGCTGATGAGTTTGTTGAAGATACAGAAATTAAGAAAAGATCTTCAGTTCTTGAACATGGTGGTAAGATTTCCTCAAATTTTTTCAAATCCGATCTTATTGATGTTGATGCCGGTTGGTTTGCTTTAGAAATATCTCCAGATTGGTTTGATAAAGAATATTGGAGAAAAGTTCTTATTTCCGTTGTTCCAGAAGGATATGAAGATAAGGAAGATTATGATGTTTTCAAGAACTCCATTGTCATTGAAATTTGGAAAGGTGTTAAAGTTTCTAAGGGTCATTTAGAAGATTTGAAGAGATTGGAAGAAAAATACGCCAATAGACACATGTATGATATTGAAGTTGAAGAAGGTATTAATTTTGATGAATACATGATGATGATTGCATTACCTACTTGTGTTGTCTTAGCTGCCGTGGGTATGTGGTTATTTGTCACCATCAATAAGATTGATTTAAGTAAGCTTAAAAAGAGAAAATTTGCTCGTGAAAAGACAACTCATAGAAGAATTCCATTCATCAGCAAGAAAAACAAAGAAAACGCATATAGCGAATTACCGCAATTCAGTACTGAACTTGATAACATGAAACATGATTGAAGAGACTTGGGTTACAGGGGTACGTACTGACAATTTTTGTACAGTCAATCAATAATTGTTTATATACATTATACTTGCATTAAAATATAAATAATAAGTAATAATCAGTAATCAGTAATTGATAATACGTTAAACATATCACTTTCACCTCGAACTCCTTCATCATTACACACTGGTACAAAAATTTTCATTTCGAACCCATACATGACAATACTTTATAAATAAATTAAGTATGATATTATTACTATTTAAAATTTTACTAATTTATAAATTCGTACAAATTCTCTAAATTAATTCCTAGTCCACCATATTAATTGAATACCAGACGACATGGTTTTGAGGATTGGAATTCAGGCTGAATAGTCACCGAATCAATACCAAATCTATGTAACACTTCTCTAACTTGTCCCACAGCTGCCAAAAATAATCTCTTGTCAAGTTGTGTAGGGAACTCAATATCATCATCGTCATGTTGTTCTTGTTGTTGCTGTTCTTGTTGTTGTGGTTCATCTACTGCTGATTCCAGAGATGATCCGCCAACTTGGCTATTCGACCCATTGATAGTCTTAGATCCATCTTGACTGAACGGTGGTAAATTAATCTCACAGTTAGGATTTAATTCAATATGTAATGTGGCAATAAGAATATCTTCATTAAGGTTCCACACATGGAAATCATGGATACTCTTGATCAATGGAAGCTTGGTGATTTGTTCAGCAATGATATTGGAATCAATGTTCGATGGCGCACTTTGTAATAATATTCTCAGCGATTTACGAACTAATGGCAACGCAGAATTAAGAATAATTAATGTAATCACTAATGATGTTGCTGGATCGGCATAGAATCTCCAGCTATAGTCAGTCTTCCAAATAATCAATGCGGTGATGATCACACCAACATTACCCAACGCATCTCCCAACACATGCAAAAACACACCTTCCATATTCATGGATTTCTTCTTGATTTTCTGTAATGCCGATTCACCATGAGCACTAGTAGCATGAGAGTCGTGTTCGTGTTCACGCTCATGTTCATGTGCTTGTGTTTGTGCTTGTGCTTGTTGTTGAAGTTGTTGTTGTTGGTCTTCAGGGATAGGACTGGTCATTGAGGCTCTGTGGTATCTTTCCACAACATTATCTGGTAAATAATCAAACACTTCAGATGGACTTGTTCTTATTTGTTTTCCAATTAATGGGGTGTTTTCACTGGCATCACCACCAACCGCTTGTTCTTCATCTTCATCCTCATGGTCATGGTCATGGTCATGATGGTCTCCCTACTTGTGTGAGAATGAGAATGTGATTTAGAATCGGAAGCAGAACCAACACCGCCATGTGAATGTGAATGGCCATGACCGTGTTCATGAAACAATACTAACCCAACTCCATTACTGACTAACCCAGCAATACCAACAACCAAAATCAATTGTGGGTTGGAGATTTCTTGTGGTTCAAAGAATCTTTGAATAGCATCCATAATAATCGTGAAACATAATGCCAATAAGAAAACAGCATTAATCAATGCTCCCAAGATCTCGGCTCTTTGCCATCCATAAGTATATTTGCCATCAGCAGGTTTGGTGTTTTTGACTCGAACAGCCCATAATGCAATGATCAATGAGATAATATCATTCAACATATGGAACGAATCAGCAATAAGTGCTAACGAATGAACAGAGTAACCAATGATGGCTTCCAAAAGGAAGAACACCGTGTCGAGGACTAACAACGACACAATTCTAATCTCTTTTCCTTTCATCGGTAATGCCTAATTAGAACTAATATGATATGTTGTTGCTTTCTTGTGGAGGACGAAAGATGTGATAAAGGCTAAAATGGCTAAAGAGAGAAAAAAAAAATTGGCTAGTGAAAAAGAAAAACAAAAAAAAATAATCTGCCTATATTCTCAAAACTGTGGAACCTGAAAATGTGAAGCTTTGACTTTTGAATATGTAACAGTTGACAAAATGATAACTGTAATATTTCCTAATTAGTATTCAAAGTCTAATGTATAAATTAACCAACTAATGAATTTAAGAAAAGAAGATACGTAAAAGCCAAAAAAAAAAAAAAAATCTAAAATGGGAGAGCAAGATAAAAATTAAAAAAATTGTTCTGTACATTAACTGGCAGATATTACCAAACCATTTGAAGACTTCAGAAAATTTTTATTCCTGATGGGCACCTACATCAATAATTTACACCATGTAGAACCATAGTAAGCAAAACAATAAAAAAAAAAAAAAAATCCTTCCTGTAATTGCTTTAGAAGAATTAGTCCACTAGGGTGGTTATCGCATAAGACTTTGTGGAATGCGACTAAATATTCAGTAACTAATAGTGAGGCTTTTCCATTATTGTCAAGTCGCTTGATACGTCGCTGTGTTCATTGCTGGTGGTTGATTTGTACATAAACCTAACGTTTGACTCTACCAACCTTGAACTAACTTCCTGCATTACTAGAAGTCCGCTTCAGGAAAACATCACAATCTTAACGCCGTATTAGATTTTTCACTTTCTATTTTATTTTTTTTGATTCTAATTTATGTGATACAAAAAATATCTTTTGTTTTGGTCTACCTCTCAAAAACCTATCAAAACGCGTAGGGGTTAAGTAAAGGTGATGCACTCTAATGAATGTACCGTATCTGTAGATTTAAGACAATAGACGAGGCGATATTTGAATTAGGGTTGGTAAGAAGATATTTAGAGTTTTGGGTTGGTTTTTTTCTTTTTTTGTTTTTTTTTTTCATTGAATTTGCTGAAAAGTTTACTCAAATTTATACCTGCTATGTTTATGATAAATATTACAACATAATGCAACGTCAAGAACAGGTCGAGGTTGATACAGTTGTTATTTTACTGAATTACTGGATATGGCATATTCCTAGATCTAAACTTTTCCTTGTGACATGAGTGTTCCTCCTCCTCCTTCTCATACCCCACACTAACCTTGGGTTCTGTATCGTGATAACCCCATGCAAATAAGCAAATGAAAATTCATGGAATAATCAACAAGGACCTTTGTTTACCAGTTAAGGTCAGTATTAACCTGATGCACATATTCTGTTGGTGGATAATTTATACAAAACAAGGGTAGCTGTCATTTGGCTATTGTACAGGACATCTACAAAGAAAGTGTTCGTGTACCTGTGCACAAAGGTAGTGCACCATTGAACAAACGTGTGACCAGTCGTTCCCCAGTCAGTCAATAATGGCGGCGACGGAGAGAGGAGGAGGAGGAAAAACAAAAGCAAAAAAGAAATTAAAGGGCAAGAAAGCAAAAAGAACAAAAAAAAAGAAAGACAAAAAAAAAAAAAACAGCCAACATAAAGATTAGATACGTTTAACTGATTAACTAGATTACAGCTTTTGTTATCACTTTTTGCGATTATTATTAGTACCATTTCTATTATTTGATATTCCATAATGATGTTGGCACAAGAACAACCATCTGCAATACCATTATATTCATCATCAAGTATGCAAACATCGTCGTCCTCAACATCATCCCAACAGTTATCACAGAATCAGAAGAAGTCGAAACCAAAGAAGAAAAACACCCTGGGTCGACATAATAATATTAATAATAATAATAATAATAATAATAGTAATGACGAAATCAGAACACTTCCAAGCGGAGCCCCAGTTAATTTTGGACACGGTAGTAATAATAACTACAAGAGAGACAGAGAAAGGGAGAGAGATAGAGAAAGGGAAAGGGAAAGACTTACTGCGTCACCTAGTTTACCAGACGGGTCGAAACCAAACTTCCAACCTTTCAAATCCAATAAATCACCTACATCATCATCGTCTTCGTCTTCCTCATCGTCTCTGAACTCAACCAAACCATCTTCCAGAAAATCCAACAACAAAGGCAATAGCAATAACAATAACAACAACAACAACAATAACAATAATAACAAGACTACGAACAATGAGTATTCATTACCAGATGGAAGAAAACCAAACTTCTACAATGACAAATCATACTCCAACTTCAAGAGTCAATACAACAATCCAAACACCAAGGCAATCAGAGAAAAGAAAGTTGATGATAGCAACTATGCGGGATCTTCATTTCATTCTTCACCTGATGCATTCAAGTTACCTAAACCTTCATTCAAGATAGGTAATGGATCTCCTAGACAACCAGTTGTATTGAGAGAGCCACGAGTTGCACCAGGTTCTTCAAATGGGTTTTTTTGATTAAAGACCCCTTTTTAATTTTTTTTTTTTTGGTCAAATTTTTTTTTTTAGGATATTACGGATTTGGGAACTATTTAGGGGAACTATATTATTAGAAGCAGGATGATTTTTTTTTATTTATTCATTAGGTCAATTGTTTTATTTTAACTTTTATTTGTTTTTTTACTATCCGGTATAAGATGAAGGGCATTTTTGTTGATTTTAAAATGTTCATTGAATGGTTTTCAATTCTATTTGAGATTTTTTTTTTTTGGTTTTCTTTTTCTTTTTTTTTTTTCAGAGTTTGCATGATTGCAAAATATGAATGAAGTGAATGAATGAATGAATGAATGTATCGAACGTGTGTGTTGATTATAGAATGATTTATATTTTTTTGAATGTATAATTTTACACATGTTGGTTTTCGAATGGTATTTGTATATTTAATCTCTATTTTAAAACATATGAAAATCCGATGATAGCAATACCGATAATACACCAAGTCATGGAAGAATTGACATTTCCTCCAAAGGAAATGCTACTACCGAACATACTTAATCCGACAACTGTAAGGAATCCACTGGTCACAGCCATAGTAAGACCAAAAATGAAATTGAGCTTATCCATATCATATTTATCTTCATTGAATAATAAAAACAAGTAACCAAATAAAGCACCAATTGGATTTGAAAGTCCACCTAATAATGAAGTTATTGCAATTGCAGCAAATTTAGGATTTTTAACAGTACTTTCCATTGAATAAAACAATGGAAGACAAATCGAAAACCCTTCAACAAAATTATGAACAATTAAACTTAAAAAAATTGAAATTCCTAAATCTGGGTTTGTCTCTGACGTGACAAAAGTAATAAAACCTTCTGGTAATTTATGTAAAGTAATAGCTAATGCTGTTTGAATTCCAATAACCAATAATCTAGAACGTGCAGTATTAACATGGTGATGATGGGAATGATTATAATGACTATGATGAGATAATCTAGAAGCTGATCTATTCATATTAGTATGAGTATAGTAATTATGATTATGGTGCTCTATTTCTTCCTCTTCATCTCTAGCATGACTGTGATTATGATCATGATGATGGTCTTCATGATGATGGTCCTCATAACCATGATCCTCCTGGGCGTGATTATGTGAATGATGATGTTCATTACTTTGTACATCGTCGTAATTTTCTTGAAGATGATGTTCGTGGTCACGATAATTTTTATTAAAAAGCTCTTGTTGTAATGTTGGTATTTCACAGTAATGCAACTCTGTTGGGTCATCATCCAAATTAAGATAAGCGCATAATTCTGCCGATGTGTAACCTCTACATTCACCTGCTGATTCGTGATCAAATTCAACTCCATCCAATAACTTCAGAATGATGGATTTTCTATGGTTAATTGTTTTGCCATCTATTAACGGTGTTTCCTCGGTCTCATGGTGAGAATCTGATGTATTAATGGAATGATTACCATGATCATCTCCGTCATGATCATTATGGGCACAATGAACAACACTTTGACTTGTTATCAAATGTAAAATCAAATTAAAACTCAAACAAACTATAATCCCAGAAATATAACTGACTATCAAATAGAATTTTAGCGATGTTTCATTTTCATCCTTGGAGGACTCATCCAAATACTTTTGAGATTCAGGTAATAATCTAAACAAACTTGTGAATATGATTGAACCTGATGATAATGCAAGGGTTGCTTTTAAAAAATTATAGTTCTCTTTGATTTTTAAAGGATATCTGGATGTGATGAATTTCGGGAATATTGCATAATAGATATCATCAATGGTAATTATACAACTTCCCAAAATACATAATATAGATGAGCATATTGTTAAGGCCCAACCTTGGGATAAATCATATGGAAATATCATAGTTGTTGAAAATCTCAAAAAGTAATCTATTATTTTGATTTGACGTGAATTTTCAATAAATATATGTAATTATTTGATTTAATTTGATTCAAGTTTTTTTTTTTTTTAGCCCGTCTGATAATTGTTCATTGAGTAAGGTGATGGAAGGTTGCGGTTCTTTTTTTTTTTTATTTTTCTCAACTGTAATGGTTATCGCAGCAACAAAAACTACAGTAGTTTACTTCTACCAAATGGGCTTGTAAAATAAATCATTTGTACTATTATATTCTAATTAGATTTAGTGAAATATAACTAAATAAATAGAATGCTAGATAAGGATCAATGTTATTGTTTTCTAAAAATGAAGAAAGAATTATTACAGCTACTCACAATAAGTTTGAACGATTTTTTCCTGAGCGGGGGTAGTAGTGTACTGGATAAAATGAGAAGCTTACGTAAGAAATTTTTCTTCGTGTGTAGCCCAATTATGACCATTAAAAACATGAAGATAAACAATACCACCATTCCAATTGGAAATAACTTGTGTATGATAAATGATAGGGCCCTAGTAAGGTTTATAAAGATTACAAGAGATATAATAGTAACTGTATAGGACCTTGATCTCTTAAAAGTTAAATTTTTACAACCTTGTCAAAAATTTAACGGGAAATTTCAACAAAAATATTTCAAAAAAAAAAAGTGCTAAGAGATGCAACTAGTAGAATAAGAATGAAGATACTATAATTTATTATTAGTTTCTATAGTCGTTGTAGTGTTTGTTTGTTTTGTATACTAAAATTAATAATTGAGTTTTTTGATTACGGAACGTCAAACAACGGAAAATGGACTTTCGTTGTTGACCGATGTTCGCGTTGCTTTTGTGCTCAGGAAAAAATCGTTCAAACTTATTGTGAGTAGCTGTACACTTTAAACTTCAGAATTAGAACAAAAAGCACAATTCAACATAAAAATGCTAGAATACAATACATATAGGAGGCACGATCTATATTGAAGGTGTATTGTAACATTTTATCTTTTATTGCAGGTGAAGTTTCGTCTAAAAATGTTTCAAATTCTTTAATATGTCCTTCTTTAACAAGAATCTTTTCAAATATTCTTCATTGTATATTATCAAGATGCTTTGTTAAAGTGTAGATGGTTAGTTCCAATGAGTCGTGCGGATTGGAGAATTTTCTTTTACAATTTAACTTTTATGCATCTTGTGTATATTCTTCTTTTGCTTTCAAATAACGCTTCACCACTTGGCGTTATTGATTATTAATATATAAAGCTTTGAATTTCTATCAAAATATCAGTAAAATTTGGAGAATTATAAACAAACGCAATAATTTGCTTTATCAGTTTAAGCACATTTGAAACTAACTTAGAATCTTTATTACTGACCAAGTTTATTAAATTCAATCTCAATAAAGTCCCATGTTGATTCATCGCTCCCAGTAAGATCAAGTGTATTCTATTTAAATTGGTTACTATGTAGTGCCTTCAAGTCTGTACCTGTTTCAAATAGAACTAATATGTGGAATTTTATCAAAAATATCCCTGCGAAGATTGCGTAAGGTTGACAAGGTATTATTATCAATGGTATATTCACCTATTTCCAATTCCTTTTGGCAATATCCCAAATAATGTCAACATTTCGATCACAGAAATAACATGATGGTTCGTTCTCATAACCATTCAAGTGTGGAATCGGACACTAAAATGAAGTAACAAGTTCATCAATAACAAATTTCAAGTTACTAGTGGAATTACGTTTACTTATATGAAATCAGGTTGATCTTGCTAAATGAATACTTCGAAACTAACATTCTGTTGATACGATTTTGATCATAAAATCATTATCATCTGAATCACAATGGATCAGAGGAATATTTGCAGTTATTTAACCTGATTCAAAAAACCACTCCAATAGTTACCCAACAGATATTTTCCAAGCTGACCTTGAACAAAATCTACAAACTAAGAATACCAATATCACCAGAGTATGTTCGGTAGTAGCATTTCCTTTGGAGGAAATGTCAATTCTTCCATGACTTGGTGTATTATCGGTATTGCTATCATCGGATTTTCATATGTTTTAAAATAGAGATTAAATATACAAATACCATTCGAAAACCAACATGTGTAAAATTATACATTCAAAAAAATATAAATCATTCTATAATCAACACACACGTTCAATACATTCATTCACTTCATTCACATTTTGCAATCATGCAAACTCTAAAAAAAAAAAAAAAAGAAAAAGAAAACCAAAAAAAAAAAATCTCAAATAGAATTGAAAACCATTCAATGAACATTTTAAAATCAACAAAAATGCCCTTCATCTTATACCGGATAGTAAAAAAACAAATAAAAGTTAAAATAAAACAATTGACCTAATGAATAAATAAAAAAAAAAAATCATCCTGCTTCTAATAATATAGTTCCCCTAAATAGTTCCCAAATCCGTAATATCCTAAAAAAAAAAATTTGACCAAAAAAAAAAAAATTAAAAAGGGGTCTTTAATCAAAAAAACCCATTTGAAGAACCTGGTGCAACTCGTGGCTCTCTCAATACAACTGGTTGTCTAGGAGATCCATTACCTATCTTGAATGAAGGTTTAGGTAACTTGAATGCATCAGGTGAAGAATGAAATGAAGATCCCGCATAGTTGCTATCATCAACTTTCTTTTCTCTGATTGCCTTGGTGTTTGGATTGTTGTATTGACTCTTGAAGTTGGAGTATGATTTGTCATTGTAGAAGTTTGGTTTTCTTCCATCTGGTAATGAATACTCATTGTTCGTAGTCTTGTTATTATTGTTATTGTTGTTGCTGTTGTTATTGTTATTGCTATTGCCCTTGTTGTTGGATTTTCTGGAAGATGGTTTGGTTGAGTTCAGAGACGATGAGGAAGACGAAGACGATGATGATGTAGGTGATTTATTGGATTTGAAAGGTTGGAAGTTTGGTTTCGACCCGTCTGGTAAACTAGGTGACGCAGTAAGTCTTTCCCTTTCCCTTTCTCTATCTCTCTCCCTTTCTCTGTCTCTCTTGTAGTTATTATTACTACCGTGTCCAAAATTAACTGGGGCTCCGCTTGGAAGTGTTCTGATTTCGTCATTACTATTATTATTATTATTATTAATATTATTATGTCGACCCAGGGTGTTTTTCTTCTTTGGTTTCGACTTCTTCTGATTCTGTGATAACTGTTGGGATGATGTTGAGGACGACGATGTTTGCATACTTGATGATGAATATAATGGTATTGCAGATGGTTGTTCTTGTGCCAACATCATTATGGAATATCAAATAATAGAAATGGTACTAATAATAATCGCAAAAAGTGATAACAAAAGCTGTAATCTAGTTAATCAGTTAAACGTATCTAATCTTTATGTTGGCTGTTTTTTTTTTTTTTGTCTTTTTTTTTTTGTTCTTTTTGCTTTCTTGCCCTTTAATTTCTTTTTTGCTTTTGTTTTTCCTCCTCCTCCCTCCGTCGTTGCCACTATTGACTGACTGGGGAACGACTGGTCACACGTTTGTTCAACAGTGCACTACCTCTGTTCACAGGTACACGAACACCTTCTTTGTGCATGTACTGTACAATAGCCAAATGACAGGTACCCTTGTTTTGTATAAATTATCCATCAACGGTATTTGTGCATCACGTTAGTACTGACCTTAACTGGTAAGCAAAGGTCCTTGTTGATTATTCCATGAATTTTCATTTGCTTATTTGCATGGGGTTATCACGATACAGAACCCAAGGTTAGTGTGGGGTATGAGAAGAAGGAGGAGAAGGAAGAGTAACACTCATGTCACAAGGAAAAGTTTAGATCTAGGAATATGCCATATCCAGTAATTCAGTAAAATAACAACTGTATCAACCTCAACCTGTTATTGACGTTGCATCATGTTCTAATATTTATCATAAACATGCCAGATATAAATTTGAGTAAACTTTTCAACAAATTTAATGAAAAAAAAAAAATGAAAAAACACCAACCTAAAACCCTAAATATCTTCTTACCAACTCTAATTCAAATATTGCCTCGTCTATTGTCTTAAATTGACAGATACGGTACATTCATTACAGTACATCACCTTTACTCAATTCCTATGCGTTTTGATAGGTTTTTGAGAGGTAGACCAAAACAAAAGATATTTTTTGTATCACATAAATTAGAATCAACAAAAAAAAATATAAAGTGAAAAATCAAATACGGCGTTAAGGTTGTGATGTTTTCCTGAAGCGGACTTATAGTGATGCAGGAAGTTAGTTCAAGGTTGGTAGAGTCAAATGTTAGGTTTATGCACAAATCAAACACCAACAATGAACACAGCGAGATATTCAGCGACTTGACAATAGAGGAAAAGCCTTACTATTAGTTACTGAATATTTAGTCGCATTCCACAAAGTCTAGTTACGTAGATTGTTAATTAAAACTTATGCGATAACCACCGTACTGGACTAATTCTTCTAATAACAATTACAAGAAGAATTTTTTTTTTTATTTTTTTTTTTTTATTGTTTTCCTTACTTTGATTCTACACCGTCTAAACTATTGATGTTGGTGCCCATCAGGAATAAAAATTTTCTTCGTAAGTCTTCAAATGGTTTGGTAATATCTGTCAGTTAATGTACAGAACAATTTTTTTTTTTTAATTTTTATCTTGCTCTGCTATTTTAAATTTTTTTTTTTTTTTTTTTTTGGTTTTTACGTATCTTCCTTTTTTTAAATTCAATAGTTGGTTAATTTATACATTAGACTTTGAATACTAATTAGGAAATATTACAGTTATCATTTTGTCAACTGTTACATATTCAAAAGTCAAAGCTTCACATTTTCAGGTTCCACAGTTTTGAGAATATAGGCAGATTATTTTTTTTTGTTTTTCTTTTTCACTAGCCAATTTTTTTTTTCTCTCTTTAGCCATTTTAGCCTTTATCACATCTTTCCTTCTCCCCAAGAAAGCAACAACATATCATATTAGTTCTAATTAGGCATTACCGATGAAAGGAAAAGAGATTAGAATTGTGTCGTTGTTAGTCCTCGACACGGTGTTCTTCCTTTTGGAAGCCATCATTGGTTACTCTGTTCATTCGTTAGCACTTATTGCTGATTCGTTCCATATGTTGAATGATATTATCTCATTGATCATTGCATTATGGGCTGTTCGAGTCAAAAACACCAAACCTGCTGATGGCAAATATACTTATGGATGGCAAAGAGCCGAGATCTTGGGAGCATTGATTAATGCTGTTTTCTTATTGGCATTATGTTTCACGATTATTATGGATGCTATTCAAAGATTCTTTGAACCACAAGAAATCTCCAACCCACAATTGATTTTGGTTGTTGGTATTGCTGGGTTAGTCAGTAATGGAGTTGGGTTAGTATTGTTTCATGAACACGGTCATGGCCATTCACATTCACATGGCGGTGTTGGTTCTGCTTCCGATTCTAAATCACATTCTCATTCTCACACAAGTAGGGGAGACCATCATGACCATGACCATGACCATGACCATGAGGATGAAGATGAAGAACAAGCGGTTGGTGGTGATGCCAGTGAAAACACCCCATTAATTGGAAAACAAATAAGAACAAGTCCATCTGAAGTGTTTGATTATTTACCAGATAATGTTGTGGAAAGATACCACAGAGCCTCAATGACCAGTCCTATCCCTGAAGACCAACAACAACAACTTCAACAACAAGCACAAGCACAAACACAAGCACATGAACATGAGCGTGAACACGAACACGAACACGACTCTCATGCTACTAGTGCTCATGGTGAATCTGCATTACAGAAAATCAAGAAGAAATCCATGAATATGGAAGGTGTGTTTTTGCATGTGTTGGGAGATGCGTTGGGTAATGTTGGTGTGATCATCACCGCATTGATTATTTGGAAGACTGACTATAGCTGGAGATTCTATGCCGATCCAGCAACATCATTAGTGATTACATTAATTATTCTTAATTCTGCGTTGCCATTGGTTCGTAAATCGCTGAGAATATTATTACAAAGTGCGCCATCGAACATTGATTCCAATATCATTGCTGAACAAATCACCAAGCTTCCATTGATCAAGAGTATCCATGATTTCCATGTGTGGAACCTTAATGAAGATATTCTTATTGCCACATTACATATTGAATTGAATCCTAACTGTGAGATCAATTTACCACCGTTGAGTCAAGATGGATCTAAGACTATCAATGGGTCGAATAGCCAAGTTGGAGGATCATCTCTGGAATCAGCAGTAGATGAACAACAACAACAAGAACAACATGACGATGATGATATTGAGTTCCCTACACAACTTGACAAGAGATTATTTTTGGCAGCTGTGGGACAAGTTAGAGAAGTGTTACATAGATTTGGTATTGATTCGGTGACTATTCAACCTGAATTCCAATCCTCAAAACCATGTCGTCTGGTATTCAATTAATATGGTGGACTAGGAATTTATTTAGAGAATTTGTACGAATTTGTAAATTAGTAAAATTTTAAATAGTAATAATATCATACTTAATTTATTTATAAAGTATTGTCATGTATGGATTCGAAATGAAAATTTTTGAACTGAAAGTATTCAGACCAATATCGTATCCGAACCAATATCATATCACTTAATGCATTTGGATGATAAGTTACTAAGTATTTTGGATGATCAGTCACAACTAGAACCCAGTCTTATAGTGTAAAAGAATCCGAAAATGAAGAGCAAGTCCTTGATATTAAAATCCTTGAGACTAAAAACGTAGATGGTTCATTAGAACTAGCTAGGTGTAATTTGTTGGCTCTTTGCCCTGTATGATTCTGTAAGTGAATAACCCCCACCCCCAAACAATAATTCTAAAAGTAAAATGTGATTGGATCTATATATGTTTATGTTAACCTCAATTATTCTACCGCAAGATAGTGAATGGCATACAGAGGCGTAGGAAGGAATACTCAGAACTAATAACAATACCAAAACAAGATTCATAAATTCCCAATATGCTTTCTTACTTTCATCGCGAATGTCATTGGTCTCCTCAAGATAAAATCTAGAGAGGTCATTTGTGCCCCCCCAGTATGTAACCAAACATAGTAAAGATTTCTTTATCCTCAAAGATTATTTCAGAAACTACAAAATTTTATTTCAAAAATATACACGTTGTTAGGTCTCATATATCTGAATAGATTCAACAACAAGCTCCAGCCAAAGAAAAAGAAGCGGGAGAAGGAAAGGAGGGAAGGAAAAGTGAAACGACTCTTACATTTAGTGCTACGAAGCAACTTCTCTTACTATAAAAGCTTGAAATCTGTTTTGTTGCATTTGATTTGGAATTTTATATGTACAGTATATGTAGAAGTATAAGCGCAAGCACACGCATGTATATGCAACTTGATATTATACACTTCGAAAAAGTTCGCGTTGTATATATAATACATAATGAAATAATAATTAAGATGATCATCAATGCCATTAAAACCTCAGACAGGAACCCCTTTTGTTTCAAAATTTGGTTTTTATTTATTGTATATTGATTTTGATTTTGATTTTGATGAGTGGGGTGTTATTGGGACCAAGTACTCCCTAACGAATTATTTTTATTTTATTGACTGCGAAAATTTCTCATGAAAAAAGCCTCCCAAAATCTAAAACTTATACATAAACAATAAAACTGGACATGAATATATTAGTTTAATCAAGAGGACGAATTACAAAGAAAAATACATACAGTATATATACAGGGAAAGAGGGGGGGGGACGATTCTAGAATTACAAATTAGATTTACCGCTTTAATTATACCTCTGAAATTGTATAAATTGTATAAATAAATAAATAAATAAATAAATTTGTATCATGATGGAATTTAAAACTAGATGAGCCCTTTGATACGTCAATCAATAATTAACTACAGTACATGATCTAGAAGTTAATCCTTTTCTTTCAGTTTGAGAATATTAAAAATATTGTTCCAGAATTAGTCTGTATTGAAATATTCAGGGGAAAGGGGGAACTAGAAAAGAAGCAGGTTTAATGAATGAAAAAGTCAAATCAACTAAAAAGATTTGCAGCTTAAATTAAAAAAAAAAAAGATTCACAAAAGAGTTTAATATTTTGAACCAAGAGTTGTAATGGGTATTTGTATTACAATTAGGATAAGGGTATTATTTCTTATACATTATATAATTATGCAACCTTCATCTTCACCTACAAATGAATGGCGTTTGGTACTCCTACTAGTGGTGCTGGTGATAGTATTAGCAGAATTAGATGTTTTTGAAGATAAAGAACCAGTAGTATTTGCTCGAACCAAATTTTTATTAACAAATTTCTTATTATGATCTCTTTTATATTTATGCAACTTACCTTTACTCCAACTTTTAAACGATGACAAATTTGATTTTACAGATTCTAAACTTTTTAAATCATCTAAATCTTCATCCGATATAGTTTTAATTTCAGGTTCTTTAATGGGTGAAGTATCAATTTCTGATAAACCAAATGAATTAAGATAATCATAGGAATCATCAGGTATACCATAATCATCATAAGATTGAGTAATTGTAGCTTCTTCTTCTGCTTGATCGTCAATTACCACTTTAATTCGTATTTCCATTTCTTCATCCTCTTCGTTTTCATCTTCTTCATCTTCATCTTCATCTTCTTCAGTTATACTTTGATTATTAGGGAATGGTTTTGAACATAATATCATCAGTTCATCCGATGAAGATAATTCTGAAGTATTGTCATTAGCCATCAATGATAATAATGAAGATTCTTCAGTAGATTCTGACGGTTGAGAAAATATTGACATTGTTGTAGTCGATCTTCTTCTTGGTGAAGTATTAGATATTGTTGAGCAATTCGTTAAAGTTTGCTGAATTTGATCAGAATAATAATTATCAGGTAACGGATTAGATTCAGAATTGCATTTGTTGAAATTAATGATATTTGAATCATTTGAATAATAAACCAAAGTGGTTAGTAACTTTGAAATAAACTTACTAAAAATTTGACGTTTATCACCATTAAATTTGGATGAAAAATAAGCAACTGTTTTAATTAATGAATTTCCAAAAATTGAATAATTTCGACTATTAATGGAATATAATCTTGAATTAATTTTCAGAATTTTCATGATATAACTTTGAGGAATTGATTTCCCGTATTCTAAATGATAAATCATTATTGTTACAAGATTTATAATTGCATTAACTTGATAATTTGTTTTAATTATTTGAAAATTTTGTTTCGATAATAATAATGAATATCTTTCTAATAAACCATATGTATAATCATGATTCATAATTGAAGCAGTAGAAGGTTTAACTGGAGAATCTATATCTTTGGTGAAAATATTTAAACATAATTCAACTTCAAATTTTTCCAAATTAATATCATTGTACTTAAACATAGGAATTGAATTCTTTGTACAAACATTTCTATCAGTGAAATTAGAACATAAATCTAATGATAACCAAATTGATTTAATAATGGCAATTTCGTATTGTGAAAACATAAGATTTGGTTTAAACTTTTCGAGATCATGAGTTGGAAGCATTATGGAAAAAGGAAAAACAAATGTTGAAATATGGTAACAATAATCAAAATAAAGGGTCTTTATATATATGTAAAATAAGGTTGAAAAATTCTAGTAAAAGACGATTAGAATGTAATGCAATAAAAAAAATAAAAAACGAAAAAAGTAGATCAAATAATCCAATGCTTTATGGGCTATTATATATAAGAATATTGCCTAATCAAGTATAATAAAGGGATTGACAAAAGATCAAGGGTAAAGTGTATTAAATATTTAAGGTGTTTTAAAAATTAAGAAATACTATTATTTCGAGTTTTTAAAAAGAATGGAAAGGGGAAAATTAGAAGTATATTTAAACTATCAACCAATATACAAAACAGTTGTATCAACAACAAAAAAACCGAAAATAAAGAGATTCAAAAGTTTTTTTTTTTGTAATTTTGTGAAATTTAACTCAAGTAAGAGACAAGAACGATTTTATGAACTGTTAATAGTAATAATAATAATGATAATAATAATAATAATAAATTATACATGTTAATTATTGTAGGTTATTGTTGTTAAAAGAGATTTGCATTAATTTTTGATGCAAAATTTCTTGTTGAGCATTGTGTGATCTGTCGCCCCCTTTCGTCCCTGTTTTCTTCTTATGTCGTTCCCCAGCGTAGGTAATGGCCGTGGCCGTGGCAGTGGCAGTGGAGATATTTACCCCATTTGAGATTTATTATCAAAATAAGAATTAAATATTTATCTTTAATTTAAGTATATTGATCATATTAATGTTTCGGTTACCTTTGATGAATGAAATTATACATATTTAATTTGATATAAATCTCCTTACAACCTCCCCACTTAGCCCCTTTTTTTTCCACCACTCCAATTTAATTGAAATTAATTTATCCGCATTGGGTAATATTTCCGTATTGTCTGGAAGATGAATGAATCAATGAAAAATTTAGGTTGGAAAGAAATGACAAATGATATATGACTAATTACTTACATATCCAATTAGCCTTTGCCTTGTCAGTTTTCATGATGACATGTATTACTATTTCTTAATTTATTCTGACTGGGTAGAATTCTTTTGAATAACTTCTGGTACAAATATTTGAAAAAAAAAAATAAAATAAAAAAATTCCTGTACACAAACACAAGTACCTAAACAAACTATTTCTGTTTGTACAATTTATAAGTGCAAAATACCTCCTTATGGTGAAATTTGTCTCTATTTCCAAGTGACAAAACAAATACTTTCTCTAGTTACAAGTTTCATAACCATGGTAAATATTAATTTGTGAAAACACAAACAATAGGAAATTTTTTTTGGTGCTGGTGATATTATTTAATAAACAAAAAATGTGAAGAATTTCATCTTTAAAAAACTTTTTCATCTCATCTCATATATTGCATTTGTTTTCCCTCAGGGGTGAATAACCAAAGATGATTATTGTAGCGTACTTTAACAACTATATCATTTATTGTATCACTTAATCTCCTGAAATATCTAAACTGAAATTATTCAGTTCTTTGATTATTTGTTCTTTAGTCACAAAAACTCTTAAGAATCAATATTTCATAACCCACTAAGAATAAAAAGAATTTATTGGATGGCTCTGTTCTTTTATAAAGTCACCGAGAGGAAGGATATCACTGCGTATATGCAGCTTCCATGAACATGCACTATTAAATAAAATTTCTCACTTTTTTTTGTACTAAACCCTTATACTCTTTTTACCCAGTAAATTACACAAACAACTCAAGACCCCATTTTTGTACTCATTGTTGTTAATAATCTTAGACGATATCAACTAAAACTCAATTTGATAGAACTCAAAACATTGGCAAGTTTTGTAATTGGCCCCTAGATTAACTATGACATTAATGAGCAATTTCTTGGTATAATTGTGTATTTTTTTTAAAAACATAGTTAATATTAAAAACTGCAATAACTCGCCTTCGAATACAAAAAGTCTTATTTATTATACTTTTATTTGATATTAACAAGGGATCCTCATCGACATCATTGACATAATCAGTTTGATACCAAACTCGTAAGCGTAACCAAAATAAAGAGTAGAATGTTGAATTATATAAAGAATTAAGGAAAACTAATATAAAGCATCCTACATCAAGTAGAACAGAGATAAAAAAAATAAGTAAATTGACCGCCTTGATATCAAAACCTTATCCATTTCCAACAAGTTATGTTTTGGCTAAAAGATACTATCTAACTCGTCTCTCATCTCATTGGCTTGTTTGATCAGTGTTGTTTTGTCTTGTACTGACATCATTGTTAGGCGAATCAAATAGAAAAATATTTCAGTTGCATTTGCAGTTGCATTTGCATTTGCAGTTGCACCTGCAGCTGCGGAAATATAAATCCGTCATCACACAATGTGACATACAAACAACTACTTGTACCCTTTATTTTTGATACTTCTTCATTATCTTATTTGATTACTTTGGATAGACAGGAGAACAAAAAATTATTTCGATTTGATGAAAATACATTTAGGATTCCAGAACGAAGATTATCATACGATTTGTCTGGATTATGTTGAGTTCATAACCATTAATAACCAATTAAAAAACCACTACATGCAAATAACACAAATGTATATGTACATCTCTTCTTTTAACACAAATAGAATATGGATAATGAACACCTAGTGTAAACAGAAAAAAAGAATGTTATCCAATGACGATGACGTTGAAGAGATTAAATTATAATTATCAATATTCTGTCGTTTGCTTCTGGTATAAAAAAAAGTCACGTGAATTCTTCTTTAGTACTTTTTTTTTTCCTGATCAAGTTAAAATTCTTCAAGTAGTAGCTGCAAATTTATGTTTAACCATTTATGGAAATATTTTGTCTACAGATAAACAAGTTGCAAAAATAGAACTGATATAAATTTAATAACTTATACAAAAAATGAAAAGCAAAGCTTTTCCTATAAACAACAGAAGAATTGAAAAAAAAAAATAAAAATAACATCACGAAAATGTAAAGAGAAATAACAAATTAACCATGAAGAATAACAAATAAAATAAAATAAACGAAATCGAAATTAAAACCAATAAATAAAATAGAACAACAAAAATGTCTGAAAATAAAAGAAATATAAAACATTAGCCCAATATTATATCCTAAAAAAAGAAAACCATGAAAATTCAATATCCAAGTTTTTTTTTTTTTTAAAAGTAGAAGAAAATTTTGATGTTCTTGAAGAAATTGAAAACAATAATAACCGATGATATACTTATCATCTCTTCCCTCAATAAACAATCACATAAGAGGTAACCATTAGTAAATTAAAAAAAAAAAAAAAAAAAAAAACATAGTGATATAATAATCAGCCCATTAAACTCAATTTCTTTATATTCTTTGTCTTTTCACTATCCTTTATGAACTTTCATAATACACCAGACAATTCAAATCATTGATTGATTGATTGATTGATTGACATTGATGTTTATTTCCAGATATTATAAGGAACTTTTTTAACATTATACTTGTTACCTTTTCTTGTATGTCTAGTTAATGGAGGAACAAACTTAACATCATTTTTATTGGAATTTTTTAACATTGAAAATCCAGAAGAACTTGTGTCATTGGTATAAACTGAATTCAAATCATGATTAGATCCATATTTATATCCATATACTTTAGATGAATTACCACCATTACTAGATATCGATGAACTACCTACTACTCCTGATCCGTTTCTCTTTGAACTAACATTGGAAATTGAACATCCACTTGATTCAACTTTATGGATTACTGCAGGAATATGAGAAAATGATGCATTTCTACTAGCAGCAAATAATGGAGCTGGTTGTTGTTGTTGATTGTAAAATTCTCTAGCAGTCATTTCACCTCCACCAGTGGTAGTAGTACCAACAGTAGCCTTGTTTCCATTACTTTGATTAGTAGAAATGGAATTCTTTCTTGATTGTAATGGACTTGATGATTTAGAACTAGATGATGATTTAGAAGATGAAAAGATTGAAGATAATCTACCAAATAATCCACTCTTCTTTTTACTGTCATCAACATAACCATAATTTGAACGTCTTAAATTATCCTTTTCTGGAACCGTTGGTGGTGGATTGAATGAATTAATTAAATTATAACTAGAATCACTTGGAGAATCAATATCAATTCCCAAACCTGAAGATTTATTTCTTGATCCACCAAAACTTGAAACTGACTTTGATTTATTATTTAAATAAAGGGAATTTTTGACTGGACAAGGTTGTTGTTGTTGATGTTGTAAAGAATTTAATGATGATTTTTTATTCAACATTGGACTAACTGGAACTGAAGCCAGACATTTTCTTGTTTCCAACACAACATTTTCTGGATGATTAAATCCTTGAGTTTCCATTTCTTTCTTCAATATAAATGATGATCTCATAAATCCTAATGATGCTCTACCAGTAGAAGATACAGAATTCATAGACTTACATGATCTAGCACCCAATGAATACATGGAATTATTTCTTTTATGATGAGTATTTGTTGCAATTGGTTTTTGATGTGGCATAGAAAATTGAAAATCATCAGTACCAATTGATGTTGCTCTTGAATGAACTTCATTACGTAAACCAGAAGAAGAATTTTTCAATCCTAATGAATCAGGTTCTGAATTACTTGATGATACAAAGGATGATTTATAATCAGAATTATGTAATGATAATGATGAAGTTCTTGAATTAAAATCACTTGATGATGTTGTTGATGAATGATTACTTGATTTAGTAGATAATTTATCATCATCATTATTAGTGGAATTATCCCCATCTGATTCATATTTACTTGACATATCATCATCTTCAACAATTGGAGCTAATCCTTTTAATCCAAATGAGTGATAATCAAAAGTACCACCAGTAGATAAACCACCTCTTGATAATGATCTTTCAGGAATTGATTGTTGTTTCTTGGATTCTTCAACTGGTTGTTGAGTTAAAGGAGGCGAAGGTGATTTAAATTTATTTATAAATAAATCTTCTTCTTCATTTTCATCAACTTCACTTGATTCCGGAGATGGAATTTGTTTATTTAAATCAGAATTAATTCTTCCATTTCTTCTTCTTGATTGTCTTGGATCAAAAGTTGGAACTTCAATAAAATCATCAGTTTTATTATCAGAAAATTTATCAAATTCAGCATCTTCATCATCAAAATCAGTAGTAGTACCAACAGATGCATCAGTTGGATCTTGATATTTTTTCAATTTAGCCAATAATGAACTTGTTGGATATCCATTAGATTCAGATAATGAACCTCTTCTACTATGATTTGGAGTAACAAATTCTTCATTATCAGTTTCATCATTTCTATCATTTTGAGGAGTCATAACACCAGAAGGAATCATTCTTGGAGATTCAAATTCTTTTTCATTAATATTAAAACTTGAAACACTTGATTGTAATTTTGGTGTTGATGGTGAATAAATTGGAGATGCAGAACCAGATAAACTATTGTTATTATTTCTACTACTGCTTCTACTTCTTCTTGGATCAAATGAAGCTCTTGGAGATTTAAAATATTTATCTTCATCAGCTAAAATATTCTTTAAACTTGATGACATATTTGAAGATTGATTATTAATAAATGAAGAAGACATTGATTTTTGAAATTTTTTACCACCATTTGGAATTGCAACTTTAACTGGAGATTTAGCAACATCCATTGATCTTCTAAAACCTTTATATTTATCATTTGATTTTAAATCAATTTCAATTGAATTATATTTATCCAAAATTTGAACTGGTTTAGAATTATCATAACCAATAACAGGTGCCTGAGCAGTAACTTCTTTTTCTTGTTCTTGGATTAATGGTTTAACATCATCTTTTGGTGGTGAAGGAGTAGGAAGGGTATCAATAGATTGTTTTCTATCTCTTGCAATATTTAAAGGTGGAACTTCATTACCATCATCCAGAAGTGAATCAACTTCAGATTTATTATTAATTTCATCATCATATTGTAATATTGAATTAGCAAAAAAAACATAAACTTTAACCCAAATTAATTCTAAAACACTTGTTGAATAACCATTTAAATGTTTTTTTAAAGTTAAAATTAAGGAATTTCCCATTGGTTCTAAATAATTTGTTGACATATTTGAAAATCGTTGATTTTCATGAACAAATTGATAAATAAATTCATCAATAATTTCATAATCATTATCAATATGATTAATTAAAAATGAAAAACAATCACCAAATGTTTTAGCATGGTGATTAATAACCAATTCATCATGATTAAAAATTAAACTTAATGAAGGATTTTTTTCAATTAAATTTAAATATAATTCATTAAAAAATAAATTTTTATTGGAAATTCTTGACCATGAAGATTTAATTTGTTCAAGTTCAACTTGATTTAATGATAATTCAGACATCTTGTAATATATATATATGTATAATCTTGAGTTAAGATCTATTAGATTTATTCAATATTGATATATTAGGTAATGGGGTATAAGTAAATTAAGGGAAATAATAAGAAAAGGAAAAATATATAGAAATCAAAAATTTGTTTTTTTTTTTCTTTTTGTTTTCAAATTAAGAAAATATGGGAGGATTATTGCATTGATTTATATATTTTGATTAACCCAATTAATAAATTCAAATAAGGAAATAATACTTAATTAAGCAATATCATTATCATCATAATTTATTAATTTTTTTTGCTTTTTACCGTTTTACGTAATTAGCTAATACATTTGTTCAATATGTGTATTCTATTCTATTTTTTTGTAGAAAAAAAAATTCGCAGCCTAATAAAATTCTCAAACGAATTACCTAATTAGGAAACCTGATGAACAAACCAAAAAAAAAAAAAAAAAATGAAAGGAGAATTCCTGTCTCCTCTTTCCCTGCGTCCTTCTTCTACGCCCTCGGCTCCCACCCTACGGCACGCGCACATTCCAAAACCAAAAGCAGTCATACGACTTACAAATTTATATTCCTTCTTCTACGATATAGTATTAAAACCTCACACAGACAACCCTTGTCCACTGACAATTCATAAATCACTAAGCATGTTCTTTCTTCTATCGAGATACCTCACTTTTGAATCATTATCCATGTATCTCCATCAATGCAAAATCTGTCAATTTTTTCTTTAATGAAAAGTCACAACGACGTGTGAAAACCAAACAAAAAAAAATATGTAAGAGAACGATGAAGATAAAATCTAATAATTTCCTAATTAGGAAATTGATAACTATTTTAATTTAATGAATAATTTTTTTTTACTGTTCCTGTTAATCATATTCTACCCTTTTTTCCCAAAAAAACATTTATTGTTAATGTTATATACTTTACAGCATGTACATATTTATTTCCTTAACTGGATTAAAAAAAAAAAAGAAAATTGATCAAATCTTCATCTAACCCATTGAATTGAAAAATGTGGAGAGACAATGATAAAAGATAAATTATATTGTAAAAAAGGATATCAATAGGAGTCAATCAGAGAAATGAAAGGGGGTAGTTGAAGTGGAGTAATAGCTATTCATTGAAATTTTCCATTATTTCTATAAATTACTTAATCTGTAAAAATTTTCAATCATTCAAAGTGAATATTTCAAAAAAAGAATTCTCATATGGAATAAAAAAAATATTCATTTTACTTTCCTTGATTCTTCCCAATTAGGCAAGAACCCAGAAAGTTGAAATATTTGAATATTCGTTAATATTTTGATCTTCTTTTCAGTTAAAAAAAAATAAAAAAAATAGAATGCATGGTAATGATTCTTTGATATCTTATAAACGACTAATTAATTGGAAAATTTTATCATCATGTAAAAATGTGTCTAAATTGCATTTTTTTGGTAAATTTTATGCATTAAAAAAAAAAAAAATCCCACGATTCAATAGTTTTACAAGATACGAGTTTTCGTATACTTCATTAAATGATTATAGCCTGCATCTTTTGTTTACTACAATAACTATACTCAAATCTATAGAAATAATTGTTATTATTCTTCTTCTTGTTCATAATAATACTAATGATAATAATTTAAAAATAAAGTTCAGTAAAACTTCTTGCTGTAAATCGTTTACCACAATCAGGTTCAGGACATTTTGTTGGTGCATAAAAATTAGGATTTTTAATTGATTGAAGTTTAGTTTCTTTAATTTTTCTTTTTGGTTTATTACCAATATTTTTAACACATCTTCCACAAAATAAATGTCCACATTTTGAAATAAAAATTCGTTTTGATAAATCAATATCAACTTCTGTGAATGGATATACACAAAACCAAGGAGCAATACAATCATATTCTTTACAATAATCTTCAAATTTAGCATCATATCTTGAATCTCCTTGAAATCCTTCTGTAACTCCTTCTCCTAATTCAACATTACATAATTCACATACTAAATTTTCAGATTCAGTAATTGTACTAGTATGATTAGATTTTTCTTTAGATATTTCTTTCTCTCTTTCTTGAGTAATTTTTTGAGTAAATCTAGATTCACGACAAGTTCGTTCATCAACCATTCGAGTATGATCAGCTTCAATTCTTCGCATAATAATTGTTTCATCATCATTATTAAACCAATTTCCAAATTGTTGATTAATAAATTCATCTGTTGCTGGGAATTGACCACTTTCAAACGCCGCACGATACCTTGGTAAAAGATCTGGTGGATACATATCAGGATCAAAGATAATATCAGATCGACGATTAGCTGGATGTTCATCAGGATCAAAATCAGGATCAACATCAAATACACCTCTAAGTCCATTTCCATTTCCAAATTCATTTCCATTTCCAAATCCATTTTCAAATCCATTTCCAAATCCAAATCCATTTCCAAATCCATTTCCGAATCCATTTCCATTTCCGAATCCATTTCCAAATCCATGTCCAAATCCATTTCCACGTCTAATTCCACCTCTTCCTCTTACTGTTGGTCTTCCTGTTGGTCTTCCTGTTGGTCTTACTGTTGATCTTACTGTTGGTCTTGTTGTTGGTCTTTGTTGACCACGGCGAACTAAACTTGATGCACCACTAGCTGGAGTTTCTGAATTATTCCTTAACATTAGATCTCGAGCACGTCGCATTGTATAAACCATTCTATTTCTTTCAAATATAAGTCGATCATATGTTTCAGTATTTTGTGTTTGTAATTGAACAATTCTTCTACGTTCTCTTTCTAATTCAGCACGACGAGGTTCAATTTGCAGTAGTTCCCTTGCTTTTCTAGCCATTTCTTCACTAAGATTATGTTTAATTACTTCAAATCCTTCAATTTCACCCCTCTTAGTAGCTATTTCAGTTTTTTGTTGTTGAGATAAACCATTCAATATTTGAGGATTACGAAAAGGATCTCGAGTTATATCTAATGAATTATGAAGTCTTCTTTCATTCACCACAAGTCGTCTAAGTGTTTGCAGTACTTCTTGTAATTCATGATCTAAAAAACGATATTGATCCATAGTATTTACTTTTTCAGATCTTAACTCAGCTTGACGACGTCGAAGGTTTGAATTTTGTTGTGATAATTCTTGTCGACGTTGAAGACATTGTTCAATTGAACTTCTTAATTCTCGAAGTCTATTTATAAATCTAACATGTCGATGATTTGTAAGATGTCCTAATTCAGGCATATCAAATGAACCATCACTATGAATTTCAAAATCACCAAGAGGAGTATGTAGTCTAACTGTTCCATTAGGTGTAGTAGTACTTGCATCAACTGAAGCTTCACTAAAACCAGATTGTCTTATATTCCCAGAACCAATAGAATCAGAAATATTATTAAATCTAGCAAGTCTTTCAGATTCAGGAATACGACGTTCACTTGTGATTTCAATTTCTTCTAAACTTTCATCTGCATCATCATTAATTTCATTAGATCTTCTAGGACTAGTTGTTGATATTGGTGTTGGAGTAGTTATATTCACATTAAGAATCTCTATTTCATCATCATCATCATCATCATCATCATCATCATCATTATCGGCATCACCATTATCATCGTCATCATCTACGACAACAACACTAGTTTCAGGATCATCCGAAACAAATAATACCCCAGAATCCGTCGAATGTTGCAGAATATTGGTTGTATCATCATTACTATTATCATCATTAGTATTATCATTGTCGTTATTAGTATTATTGTTGTTGTTGTTGATGTTGTTGTTGTTGGTGGTGGTATTATTATGATCATTTTCAGTATCGGATAATTCTATAACTTCTAAATTAACAGGGTTCGATTCAGGAGGCGGTATTGGTACTAAAGTAGACGTATTGATGGCGTCATTAAGATTATCAGTAGATTCATCATTAAAAATTCTTCTCCTTTTGGATTGAGGTTCATCTGAATTATAACTATCAGAATTCATAGTTGATTACTGGGTAAAACAAAAACAAAACAAAATAATGATTCTAATTAAAACAAGTTGTCTTACAAATATGTGTCCTGTTCTTTGTTGTTGTTAAAGTAATATGATAAAGATCACAAGATTTTAAATACGATACAAGTGAAATTAAAAATATACTTTAAAAAAAAAAATAAATAAATAACTAAATTAAATCCTCTTTATTGACTGAATAAAATGTCTTGGTGATATTGTAAATATAATGGTATATTACGATATAGAAATCGTGATGTTAATATAAATAAAATCTGGGTATGTGCGTTTTGAGTAAGTAAATATTTGGATTTTCTTTTTTTTTTTTTTATCTTTTTTTCTTTCCTGCTCTCTCTCTCTTCCTCTCTCTCTCTCATTAATAAATTTTTTTCTTTTTCTTTTCTGTTGATTGAATTTATTAAAAAATGAAGTTCTCAACCGTTTCACACGACCAATATTTTGATTTTTGGGGTTAGTACACTTACTCGCACATGCACTCACATCACGTGCCAAATAATAATAATATGTGGTGGTTTCAAATAAATATCCATTTAATTAAGTCAAAAAACAACCAAATATCCAATACTACTAATAATAATACTTATAATAATAAATACAAACCTATGTAAATCTAAATGCTTGATTACAACCCCCAATTTTCTATTTACTTTCATCAATTTTCATACGTTTAGTCTCTGCTGCCAAATGCTCTTCTTCTTCTTGTTCTTCTTCATCTTTTAATTTTTGTTCAAATTTTTCATCTTCTTGTTTTTGTTCTTGTCCTTCTTCACCATTAACCCAAGTTTCAACTTGATCTAATTTTTTAGTAAATATTTGTGTCAACCTACTAATCATAACTAATGATTCTTTAGCAAATTTAAAAATAACATCATCTTGTGAATTTGCAGAACCTGCTGCAGATTGTTGATTTTGTTGTTGTAAAGATTGAGGTAAATGTAATATTATATCACGAATAGCATTTTTTAATTCTAAATCTTGATTATTAGTATCATTATTATTATTATTAATCAGGATACTATTATTTGTTTGAGAACTATTATTTGAAGAAACAGGACTTAAAGAATTATTACTGGTATCACCTAATGAAGAAGGACGGAAATTTGAAATTAAATGAATAATTTTTTTAACAGTACCAACAATTTCAGTTTTTGCTTTTTGAGTAGTATCAACTTCAGTTGATTTTTGAGCAATTAGTTTTTCACGTTCTTCTTTAACAGCAATTTGAGTTTCATTAATTTTTTGATGCAAGAAATCCACTTTTGTACTAATATTGGCATTAGCTAATTTAAGAATATTTATACAAAATTGTAATCTTTTTTTAGTATCAATTGATGAATAAGTAGTTGATTGACTAGTATTACTATATCGTCTTTTTTTCTGTAAATTATTTTGAATTTTATAATCACCAGATAATGAATTTGTAGGGGTAATATCATTTGAAGTAGAAACAACTGAAGCTTGTCTTGTCTGATATCTAGTATTTAATTTAGCTTCAATATTATTAACCACAGGAATAGCAGCTGATTCAACTATACCAGCAGCATAATTAAATGAAGGATAATTTCTTTTGGAATTTTCATAATATTTGACTGCATTTAAAACAATTGGATGTTTAGCAACCATTGATACTGTAGAAACAAAAGGATGTCTTTGTTGTACAGCTGGAAATTGAGGTTGGTTTGTATTTATGCCTCCAAGGGTTGGTGATTGAAGTGATACAGTAGTTAGTGGAGTTGAGGATTGTTCATCAGTAATTATTGTATCTGAGTCTGAAGGAGGGGTAGCATTTCTGGTTAACAGGGTTAATGTTTGAGCAGCCGAAAGTAAATCTTGTTCATTTTGTGTTGTTGTTGGTGGTGGCAGTTCAGGATGAATAAGATGAGAAACATCTGTTGGTTTTATAGGATGATTATCTCTTTTGGAATATGGCGGAGGTGGAGGTGGAGGTGCAAGTTGTTGATGATGGTGATGATTTTGTTGTTCTTGTTGATGTTGATTTGTCATTGTAGTAGCCATAACTATGCTTATATGTGGGTATATATATGTGAATGAGTGAGTTATAGAATTGAAATATAGATGATATGAAATTCAATACAATATAAAGATTTCCTTGTGTGTGTGTGTGTGAAATTTATATTAGGCGATGTTTTATAATTGATAATAAATATTTCCCACTTGAGAATAAGAATGATTTATAATTATGATGATTTGTATATAAATTCAACTATTCGTTGTTGTTGATGATAATGATGATGATAAATAAATAAATAAATAAATCAAGACAAATACTAAGATATATATATATAAAGAAACAAAGATAAGTTTCTTTAAAAAAACAAAAAAAAAAAAATTCACCACAAGATTTTTAACAGAAGACTGTGATATTTTTTTTTTCTCTCTCTTTCATTCTGATTGTATTTGTACCTGGTGCACATTAAAATTGGCGTTTGTGCGTGTGAATGGTTCAATTTATCCCACACACACACACACACATGCAAATTAGTTGTATATTGATGTAAGGGTGTATTATCAGATTAGTGTGAATTTGAAATTTTTGTTTGGTGTGAAATTTTTATCAAAACCTTCCCCCACCTCTTCCTCCTACTTCTATTATTGCATGTGATTTATTATATGGGGATGAAATGGTGTTTTTTTTTTTTTTTTTTTGGGATTTTAGGATTTTAGGATTTGCTTAATTGATTAATACCATTCTGGTGGGGGGGAGGTTATGTTGTTGTTGTTGTTGATGGTATGACGTAAGATAATTAATGAGCTCTGTAATACCAATTCTACAAAAGTGTTGGTTTATACGATACGAGAGTTTGTTTGTTTACTGAGGGGGGAAGAGAGTATACAGTATGTGTGTGTGTGTAATTAATGGTGATGAATACACGTGACTACACTATATAATCTGATATAATTATGATAAATAATATATAAAGAAATATCACAGTAAAAAAGAATAGCTTTATCCCATACTCTTAATGTGTGTGTGTGTGTGTGTACTATCAATTTCATCCTAAATTAAAGAGAACTCAACAAAAAAAAATTAAAAAGAAATAATTTGGCAATTTAAATCAATTAAAAATTTCGCAACTATTCTTTCTAATATATTTTGTATTTATACAAACGTTTTTATTTCATATACAATCAAAGCAATTTACAATTAATATTTATACAGTACATTTTATACCAACAAGATTATTAAATTCATAATCATTTATAAACAATTAACTTTGATTCTTAATCAACATTTAAATCAAATCAAATCAACTAAAAGAAAGAAAGAAACTAAAGTTCTTTATGTATACTTGTACATCTAATTCTATTCTTATTTCTCTTTCTCTCTAATGAAGAAATTAATTTATCTTATAAATGAATAATTACCATTTGAAAGAAAAAAAAATCATTGAAATTTAATCTATAGAAAATATATATTGCCAACAATTCAACAATTTTTTTTTTTTTTTTTCTTTTTAAATCAAAGAAAGGATCTTGTGGTTTGTTCTTTTTTCTTATGTTTCTTATTTCTCTTCTACACATTAGTGTATTAATTTCTTAAACCTTCCTGTTATATACAAATTCATTAACTCTACCTCTCTCTTCCTCTCTCCGCCCCTCCTCTCTCTCCCTTCCATTTAATTAAATATTTTATTCTTGGGGCAATTTTTTCTCCTCCGCCCATTCTTTCCCCATGGAAATTAAAAGAATTGCGCGGGGCTCAAGGGGGTGAGAACATACAGTAGATCAATCTTTTGTATAATAAGACTTTGATATTTAATTCCCCTTTTTTTTTGGATCACTTCAGATCTTTTAGATTGGTTTTATTGATTTAATATAATGAACATTCACTATATTACTAACTTGATTAGTTACAATTTCATTCATGAATGTAATAATTACATGTCAGAAAAAATAGATCCCAAAAATTTTTCAACTTGATTGCACATGAAGAAGAGAAATACTACAGTAATATTATTAATCATTTAAACAGACTATAACAATCTTTACACTAATGCGATTCGGTATTACAATATCTTTATTTTTTATTTTTATTTACTTCTTGTTTTTTTTAAAAAATCTATTAATATACACAGAAAGAATACTAATATAAATATCCTTGGTCTTTTTCTTTTTTATAATATATGTTTAACTATTGTTTTGAACATATTCAGCAGCTTTTGCTTTAACTCTAGCAATCATATTTTCATCTTGTTTATCTTCTTCAAAATTTAACCATTTATTAAAAAAGAATTTTGCTTGTTTTCTAGTAATTTTTTTACTCAATACTCTTTCAAATAATTCTTCAACTTTATTTTGATTATTTTCTTCATCTTCTTTATCTTGTTTAATTTCTTGATCAATATAAATATTCCATAAATCAATTCTTTTTGGTGCATCAGCAATTAATCCTTCAAATAATGATCTACCTTGTTCTGCATCACCTTTTTGAAATTCTAATTGTGCAAATTTCTTAACTAATTCAATATGATCTCTTTTTGGTAATATACTTAATGCTTTACTTAATACTTCATGAATTTCATCATTCAATTTTTGATCCAATAAAAATGATCCATACATAACCCAACTACTTATATTCTTACCATATTTTTTCATCATAATTTTAAATAATTCATTAGCTTGATCAAATTTTTCAGATATAATATAAATATTAACTAATTTTTGATGAATAATAAATCCATCCATATATTGAACGGCTTTTTTGAAAACTTCTTCTAATGTTTCATCTGTTCCAAATGTATTTTCTAAATTCAATAATGCAATCCAAATATTTAATTTTTCTTGTTCTTCACGATAATTTATAGTTTTTAAAGCTCTTTGACCAATTTCTCTAGCTTTTCAATTTCACTCAATTGTAATTGAAATGACATATAATTCATCCATAAAATAGATGAATTTGGATTACCAATTAATAATCTTTCAAAATCACTAACAGATTGTGGAGCTCTAGTATTTAAATCACCAGTTTTATCTTCAACTGAAATTTGTGATTTCTTCTTCTTATTAGATTTCTTTTTCGATTTACTTGAAAATTCAGAATTTTCTTCATCATCATCATCATCTGATGATTCATCATCATCATTTCCAGCTTGATCTAAAATAGATGCTGTCCAATCAAAACCATTAGTTGATAAACCAGTAGATAATGCATTGTTATCAGATTTTTCTTCATCTTCTTCACCTTCACCTTCAGATTCATCATCAGATTCTTCATCATCAGATTCTTCTTGATCAACATCCATAACATCTTCATCTTCATCATCAACTTGTTCTTCGGACTCTTCAGAATCTTCCATTTCAATATCTTCTGCTTCTTCTGCTTCTTCTTCATCATCATCATCATTATCAACATCATTATCAATATTTTGTTCTCCATCTTTGGAAAAGTAAGATGCCTTCATACCTAATGATAATTGTTTCTTTTCTGAATCAATCTTTAAAATCTTGACTTTAACTCTATCACCATCTCCAAATAACATTTTAACATTATCAACATCATTTTCAGCAATTTCAGAATGATGACATAATCCACTGACATTAACTGTACCATCTAATTTAACAAATACACCAAAATCAGTGGTTGAAGTAACAGTACCTTCAAAAATATCACCAATTGATAAATCATCAAAATTTTTCAATAATTTCAATTCTCCATTAACTTCACTTTCTTTTAAAGTCATTAAAATTCTTCCTTCTTCTTTACAATTAACAATTTTACCAATAACCATTTGATTTGGTTTAAAAAATTTCTTCCAATCCTTCAAATAAGAATCAGATAAATCAGAAATTCTAACCAATGCATGAATTGATCTACCCAATGCAACATAAACACCATTATTGGCAATATTCTTAATAAATCCTTTAATAACTTGACCACGTTCCAAATCAGAAATAGAATTAATTACTTTATCTTCATTTTTAGATTCATTTCTCAAAGAAACAGAAATACGTTTGTTATCTTCATCAATATCCAAAACTTTAGCAGAAACATAATCATTTTGTTCATAAACATGATCTAATTTATCAGAATAATCATCTAAAGCATCAGTAATAAAAGATGATGCAATAACATCAGTACCCAATTCAACTAAAACATGATTTGGTTTGATTTTAAGAACTCTTCCTGGATATCTTTCACCTTTAACAATATCATCAAATTTTTCAACAAATTTATCTCTGGTGGTTAAAACTAATGATTTATGTTCTAAATCAACTTGTTTAACATTAATCTTAATAGCACTTCCAGTTGGTAATTTATTATCAATATCTTGGAAAACTGATCCATCATTACTTAAATCAAGGAATGAAATTCTACCTTTAATGGAAGGAGAAATTGAAACCCATACCAAACCTTTACTAATATTATTAACAAAACCTAACAATTCATCACCAACTTTAATATCTTCAAGTTTCAATTCACTTAATGGTTTACCATTAACCTTATGATCATTTAATGATAATTCAAATATAGTATTTCTATTAGATTTACGATGAGTAATTGGTAAGAAAGTATGATTCTTGGCATCATGAGTACCAATAACTTTAACATCAATTAAATCACCTTTAATGAAATTTGATGCAAGTGGTTGATGTTCATTCTTGATATCTTTAATTGAGTTGAAACATTGGGTTATATCAACTCTACCTTGAAGATTATCAGCCAATTGAACATTCAATTGAGTACCTTTGATAGCTTTAATCAAGGCTTTAGTACTAACACCTGGGAATAATCAGCAACAATCTTCTTAGTTTTATCAATTGGGTTAATCAATTCTTCATCTTCTTTTCCATTGGCTCCACCAGAACCCAAAGTTAATAAAAATCTTTCATTTTCTTGATCAACACTAATAACACGACAAGTGATAGATTGATATTTGTAAAATTTCTTGGTCAAATCTTCTTTACCATTTTTACTGACATATTTTGCCAAAATCAAACCAGTTAATCTTCCTGTAAAAGTAACAAATAAACCTAAATTAGTAACTGATTTAACGTAACCTTTCAAGACTTTATTAACTTGAATATCATTGAATTCTGTTGGGAAATTTTTCCCTTTAGCAGCTTCAATTAAAGTAGGTTTGGCAGTACCAATAACGGTTCTTGCCTTTAAATCTTTATCCAAAATTAACACTTCCAATTTTTCTCCAACTTTTAATTTCTTAGCAAGTGATCTATTTTGTTCATAGTTTCCATCGGATAATTGTCCATCGGCCACAACACCTCTTAAATTGGATCCTTCTAATTCAACCAAAATAGAATCTTTGGTCTTTTCAACAATAATAGTGTTAACAACAGATTTACCTGACTCTAACTTACCAATTTCATTTTTTTGAGCATTAGAAAGTTCACTAGATTGTTTCAAGGTAACAATTAATCTTTCTTCTTCTTTATTGATATCCAAAACTCTAACTTTAACAATTTGTCCCAATTTCAAATAATTACTAGCATTGTCAACAAAAGTTTCAGAAATTTCAGTTTTTGGTAAAAAGGCTCTCAAGTTTCCAAAAAATTTAACAATACAACCATTAGGAACAAATTTTTCAACAATAGCATTAGTCTTGAAACCAATTTCAGCTCGATCAAAATTAGACAAAATTTCATCATCTTCTAAATTTACCAATGATTTTCTCAATGTGATGAAAATACGTTTACCCTTATTGTCCAATAATCTACCTTTAACTTTAGTACCAACTCTGAATTTTCTTTCTGGATAAACAAGTTTAATATCAGACATTTGATTACTTGGAACAAAACCTTTGAAATCATCAAAAAGTTTGACATTTATACCAGCACCATCTTCCAATACCTTAAGAATTTCAACATTGGTGATTAAAGTTCCAATAGGAATGTCTTGAGCTTTCAAATATTTGGCTTCAATAATCTTGGATTCAAAGGTTAAAATGAGTAAGTTGTCAACTTGATTAAATCCAAGAACTCTGGATTTGTGGGTTGACCCAATACTATAATCTAGTAATATCTTGTCCCCATCAATCTTGGAATTGTGAATTTGACCAAATAATGATGATGATCCAAATTCAACGTAAACATAGTTGGTATCATTACCAATAACCTTTACTTTATCAAAAATATGACCCACTGGGAATGCTTCTAGAGCCTTTTCTTCAGCTGAATTGTCACCTAATTGTAAAACGTGTGGCAATATAGACAAGATTAATTTTTTAGTTCCATTCTTTGACAAAACAGCTAAAACTCTAGCCTTAATATTTGTTCCAATGGCATATTTATGCTTCAAATCTTTGAGATCAAAGTTTTGAATTTGAGATAATGCAATGGTACCATCAACTAAACCATAAACTTTGGTAACGATACCGTTGTCAGTAATTTCGTTAACCAAAGCATCAACAATAACACCAGCTTGAATAGAGTCAATAGATGAAATAGTAGTAACAGTACCCTTCTTAATTGATACATTACTGGCTGGTTTTAAGTTAATTGTTCTTCCTGATACTTTTGATGAAATAGCACTCAAAAGAACCAAACCTGGTTTAATAGCATCAACTTCAATATTGGCATTCTTGAGCTCTTTATTACTTATGAATCCAGAATACTCTTCTTTACCAGTATCCAAAATTATACCATGATCTTCAACAGATTTAACGGCACATTGTAAAATATTATTAACAATCAAATCTTCAGTTTCTAAATTCTGGTTAACAGATTCAGGTTCTACCGATAACTGGATTCTCTTCTTAGTTTTGATATCTTCATTAGAACTTGATACTTTTGCCTTTAACCATGACCCAAGTTTAAATATAGAACTCAATTCAGGGAATTCCTTTTCAGTCTTGGATTTGACTGTAGCAACAGTTGTTTCATTATTATTATCATCATCATCATCTTCTTCTTCTTCTTCTTCCTCAGATGATGATGATTCATGATCAAATTCTTCAAGTAATTTAGTAATTTGAGGACTAATAGAAGTAATTGGAACATATCCCACTAAATTATCACCCAAAGCTAATACTATATCAAGTTTATTAATGGCTTTGATTTGTCCCAATACTAAAGTACCATTACCAATATTTTTAAAATTGAAACTTTCAATAGGAACAGTTTTTTTGTCGTCGGCATTATCAGCTCCATGATCTCCAGTTGATTTCTTTTTAGATGATTGTTTTCTTTGTTTCTTCTTTGGTTGTTCTGATTTAGTTGAACTAGATCTTTTGTTTGATTCAGCTTGTTCAAATAATACATCCTTGATAGCTTCATTGGAAATCTCTTTGACTTCCAAAGCACTTAATGGTTTTGAACCACCTCTAGGGAATGAAAATTCTTTATTACTTAGCACTGACTTGGATGAATCAGACATAGCTTATTTGAATAGTAGACGTGTGTTGGTAGTGGTGGTAGTGGAAGTTATAGACAATCAATTAAAAAAAAAAAATAAAAATAAAAAAATGATGGTTGTAAAAATTAGATGTAGGAAGAAAAATTTTGTTCCCTTTCTTGATTGCGATGAGACAACCAAAGTAATTTTTTCTCTTTTCTCACAGATTTTCTTAGAATTCAATATAGAACACAGAAATAGGGTAAAAAGGGGACTGCATATAATTATGGTATTTATTGGGGATTAAAAAAATGACATTTGTGCGCTTTACATTTTTTGATTTAATTTTGGCTGCAAGAAAATCAAAATCAACAAAAAAAAAATACACCAATTATACTTTTGCTTTAAATTTTTTTTCTTTTCTTTTATATATATTTATTTATTTATTATCGAACTGTAAAACTTAAACAAAATTACAAAATGATACAAATAATCAATTATTAAAAAAAACAAACAAACAAAAATTATACATAAACCAACATAAAATCAAACCTTAAAACAATAAAAACAATCCACTTTATATAGAAAATCCCAGGTATTCAATTTAGAATATTCTTCTATCATTAACAGTACCAGTTTGTTTACGTTGCAACATAACTTTATCTGCTTCTCGTAAACCATATTTCTTAATCAACTTGGAATAAAACAAACCACACGCATTACACAATGTTCGACTTCCTTCTGGACCTCTTCTCCATTCTGGAGTTTCCTGTGAACAACAATGTTGACATGTAATTTCTGGTTTTAATGTCAATTGTGGGTTTAATTCAGTTGAAGAATATTTTTTCAAACTGGTGATATGATCGGCAGAACCATTAGAAGCTTGAATTATTCCATTTCCATTGCGATTTGTATGAGCACTATTTTCATTGGTATTTCCATTATTTGTTGTACCATTATGATTCATCTGTACATCCATTTGAACAATCTCACCTCCAGCAGTTAAAGAACCATTGTGACTTCCATTGAGACTTCCATTGAGACTTCCATTGAGACCTCCATTGAAGACCCCATTGAGATTTCCATTGAGGCTTCCATTTCTTGCATGCCTTTTACGAATTTGTTTCTTCTTCTCAATGTGTTGTTTTTTGGTACCATTCTCATAGACAAATAATCCATTTCGTTTCAGTCCGTTGCTCTTATTATGTTCATTATGAATTTTAATATTCTCAAAAATCTGTACAATTCTCTTGATATTACCCAACGCTTCATCTAAATCCTCTACTCGCAATGTCGACATAAACTTTTCAGTAATACTGGTATCTCCATTATTATCATTTGTGCCATTCAATTTGTTTGGATGATGATGATTATTATTATTATTATTACTATTGAGTCCAGTGGTTGAATAACACTTCAATTCATTGCACTTGATTTCAAACTTCATTAAAAACTGGATTAAATCATTAACAAATTTGTACTCTCCAATTGTACCACCAGAACTACCATTATTTAATTGATTTGCAAACTCTTGTCCATAAGAGTATGCTTTATTCCTATCCATATATGTCAGTGAAGTTCTATTCGATAAAGGTTGTTTCAATAAATCTGGATTAGGAAACTGGTATTGGTTGGGATAACTTTCATGTCGCCCGTGTAAAGAAGGACCATAAGAATATTCCACATTGGCATTATTGGTAGCATTATTAGTCCCATTCTGAACATAGCTTGCATTACTATACAGCATTATTGCTTTATAATCATTATTGGTATATTGAAATCTATGATTTGACAATTGATGATGAGTTTGAAGATTTTGTTGAGATTGAGTTTGGGCTGGTTGCAGCGGCTGGACCTGCGCTATCTCAGGGTTTCGGATGGTTTCATTCAATTGTTGAAAAGAAGGTAATCTAGGTAAACTTCTGCTTTGAATATGATGATTGGAGCCATTCATTGATAAGACAAATAATTACAAATTATATGATATTAAATATTTGGTAATGGTTAAAAAAAAAAATAAAATAAAATAACACTGATATAGTTAATATTTATATGAAAATGAAAAAAAAAAAAAAAAAATTGGCGGAGTTTGGAGAAGAAAATAAAGACTAAACAAATTAGAAAGAAAAAAAAAAAAAAATTATCCCACATTATATATACTGCTTTCACTTATGTCAACTTGACATTCAAATACAGTTACTTTTAAAAATCTTTATTAGTAAAAGTGATAAAAGAAAATAAAAATTAAAAAAAAAAAAAAGAATTGGTATATCAAAATAATATTACTTAAATAATAAACATGATGGAAATAAAAAAATCATAAACCCATTTTGCCACAATAACATGCATAACTGTCATAATAGGCGTTGGTTACGGTATTGACAAATCTATATCTACTATCTTTAATTCTTGTTATGCTTAAAAGAAATAAAAGTAAAATCTGTTAAGGAAACTTGAGCTACCTAAATTTGACTAAACTTGCATGGGCACAACATATCATTTTTTATTCGATATACACACAATTACTCATCCAAATGCAGCCTCTGTACATATATACGTTTAAGAGATCAATGGTTAACCCTATTCCTCATCCTATATCCCCTCCGTTTTTGTTTTTTTTTCCCCAACCATATGATGTGAATATCTGTCGTAGCTATTATTGTCATTTTGATTGGTTTATCCCTAGGTCATACTGTATCAACTACGCGGTATTAGGCACCAATATTACATTAAAGTTTCCAATAATTAAAGAATACAAAAAAATAAAAACGCGAAATCTATTTCTTTTTTCGATTCTTCCTTGACGTCAGCGTAGACGACGGCTGTTGAATGACTATAGTGCCATCTCTTACCTCTTGAGATTCATTTTTGAACTTTTCTTGACTATCTAAGAAAAACATCAAATCTGATACTTGTTCATTCAAACCCTTGTTTTCATCAGTTAATTTTTCAATTATTTTCTTATGATCTTCCGCAACTTTATTCAAATGTTCAATTTTTTTTGATAATGCATCGTTAAGTGAGGTAGCGATATTTAATTCTCGCATGACTTTGCTTAATTTCTCGTCCTTTGACTGAATCTTTTCTTTTAAAGACGGGATAAGATTAACTGTAAAATCGGTCAATTTTGAAGTTAAATCTTCAACTTTGATTTCTAATTCAGTTAATGCTTCCTGCTTGTCGGCAGTTTTGATATTACTAGATCCACGACGAGATTTGGGTGCTCTTTGTTCATTTATTAAAGATTCATAATATTCTCTTTGACTTGCCAATTGACTAATTAGTAACTGTGAATATTCAAACCCCACTTCATCAACCTTATCGAATTCAGTGTTGTTGTCACCATTATTATTCCTGGCACTACTATTGCCATCTTTTTCTTCTTTATCGGGTAACTCAACCAACTTCCCATCGCTTTCATTGGTGACCAACCGATGCACGTATTTGTCACCCGCATAATCCCACACTCGACTAGTATCGATCTCCATCGCAAAGCAATGTCCTGTATTAATAAAATGTTTTAATGAATGCTGTGCTGGCGCATACCTACCGCATCCGACATTCCCACATATTAAACAAATCCATAAATTATTAGCCTCGTCACACTCCATACAAATTTCACCTGCGTCATCTTCCGATTGCTGAAGTAACGTAGTTGGAGGGCGAGAAGGCGGAGTCGAAGACGATTCTCGAAAATTTAAATGTTGTAACCGACTTGTAGACCGACGTACTCTTTCATTGGCAATATTATGTGAATATCTGCATACAGGACATGTATCATCTTTCCATTTTGTAAGACATTGGCAATGAAATGTATGTTGACAAGGAATAGTTAATAACCCCGTGACCGTGGCATCCATTCTCTCTAAGCAAACAGGACATGTAGGTAGTTCAATCAAATGGAAATCTTCGGTTGTTGAATTAGAAGCACTATCTGCTGTGGTTGAGGATGTAAAAGGATCTTGCAACAAAAATGGGATCATTGTATGAGAGGCAGTCTCATTGTTTGTGGGGTTTTTCATTTGCACTGACTTAACATAAACAACATGACAGGTCTCCGGTTCCATTGAATTAAAGGGCTTTCCATTGTAATGGTATTGAAATTCGGCTGTTTTCACAATATCTCTAAATTTTAACAATACCAAGAACCTATTTGGTTTATCACTTTTTAGTATTCTTATGTGCGAAATGTTTGCCATATAATTCTCCCCAATAAATCCAAGAAGATCCGTTGCTGTGAAATAAGTGGGGATGGCAATAATAGATACCATGGTATCATCTCCAGGATTTGTCTGAATTTGTGTAGATATTGAGCCTCCATTATCATCATCCTCGAATTCTCGAAATAATCTAATAACTCCATTCCCGATCAGTTTTGCCTTTATTGGCTCCAATGGTTGTAAACCCATACTTGAATTGATTTCTGTGACTTCAATAGGTGTGATATCGCTTGTTGAATTTTCTAGATCAATTATAATGTGATAGGAATCAGTGCCTATCATAATAAATCAGATTTATTTCAAGAATTAACAATAGCTCAGTCTTGTGGAGGTTTTTGATATTCGATTTTCACTTCTTATTTCAGTATGAACAGAAGGGGTTCGTTTCTATTTTTTTTTTTTTATTTTTTTATTTTTTTTTTTTTTTTCGCTTCTGTCTAATCTTTAATCATGGCTCAGACCGAATATTGCCGCCCAAGATACGCCGAAAAATACAATAAAATTAAACAAACCTTTCTTTCAATATTCATGAAGATGCTGGTTCAGCTGATTGGTTGATTACAAATAAAAAGGATTAACGAAACTGAATGAAATGAGAGAGACAAAAAAAAAAATAAAAAAACAACTTACACTTATATACTGAAATATACAAAATAATACAACTTATAATGGAGCATTCTTAAACAAGTATGAAATACTTTCACCGTTGTGCAATCTTCTAATGGCTTCAGCCAAGACGGCAGAAACATCAATGGTATCTAATTTTGGACAGAGCTTCAATTTTTCTTCAAACGGAACAGTATTAGTACAAACAACTTTCTTCAATTTAGAATTGTTAATGTTCTTGATGGCATTACCTGATAATATACCATGTGTGACAATGGCAATGACTTCCTTGGCATTGTTATCCAATAAGACTTCAGCAGCTTTTGCCAAAGTACCACAAGTATCAGCCATATCGTCAACGATAACACAAATCTTGTCAGTAACATCCCCAACCAAAACCATTCGGGAGACTTCATTAGCTCTAGCTCTTTCTTTATGAATCAAGGCAAAATTCAAATCAAGTCTATCTGCCAATCCAGCAGCTCTCTTGGCACCACCGGCATCTGGTGAAATAATCAAGGCATGTTCGTAAGGAATAGATTCCTTGATGTATCTAACAACACTAGGTTCAGCATACAAATTATCCACCGGAATATCAAAGAAACCTTGGATTTGGGAAGCATGCAAGTCCATAGTAATAACGTGGTCACAACCGGCGCTAGTCAACATATCAGCCATTAATTTAGCAGTAATTGGAGCTCTAGATTTGTCTTTTCTATCTTGTCTAGCATATGGAAAGTTAGGTAAAATAACAGTGATTCTTCTCGCACTGGCTGTTTTACAAGCATTTATCATAATCATTAACTCTATGACACGATCATTAACTTGACCAGAACCAATTTGACAAATGATGAAAATATCCTCATCACGTACGGATTCACCGATGGAAAATTGAACTTCACCAGTGGAGTCTCTTTTTAATTCACTAGGAGTTATACGTAAGCCTAATCTCTTAGCAACAAGATCAGCTAAACCTCTGTGAACATCACTTGCTAATAATTTAATGGAGTTGGTGGACATGTGGGCTGTGAGTTATGTGGGGAGGAAAAAAAAAAATGAGATGGAATAATAAATACACTAAGAGAAAGCTCCTTTATATGATCTGGTTGTATTTCAAACTGTTCCTTCTTTAAGGTGGCTTAAATTACTTTAAAGTAATTCTCTATGGTTAAGACTTCGAAAAGGGGTGGGTTTGCTTGGTAAACTTACATCCTTCTATAAGAGAAGAAGGAGAGAAGTATTAAATTTGAGCAAAAAAAAAAAAATAAAAAAATTCCCATCTCAATTTGACCAGTGAAAAAACAGCGAAGTAAAAGAGAGAGTCAAAAAAAAAAAAAAAAAAAAAAATACATCCCACCTTATATGCAGTATTTTAACTTAGCGCATAATCGAATGCAATTTATTGCCTGTAATATGTAGTTGATCAGTAATTACGAGTAAAAATGGGTAAGATAATACATATGACATGTGGCTATGACTAGGATGGTTGATTTTGTAGATGCTGAAAAATAGTCATAAGCCTAGATCCTAAACTTATATTGTTTATGTTATATATATTTTATCAAAAATTTGTAAGATTATGGAATGAAAATATAAAATTTTGAAAACTTTAGAAGCAAGTTCTGGGGTTTTCATGAGATTGGTTTGCTTTATGAATAAATTAAGTAACATTATTATTCAACATTCTAGCAAGTTACCCCAAATGCAAATACAATAAAACGACTATTAATATTATTATAATAGTAAAGAAAAAATTAAAAAGTCTATTGATTTAACATTCTATATATTGTAACTAACATATCATTCGCTGGAAAAATCATACACTTCCAAGTTGAGTGAATTCTTTTTTCAAATTTTTAAACAACTTCTTGCTCTTACCAATTTTCAGACGCTGGAATACTCTCTTGAACAATTGGGCAATCTTTGGGAACCAACGTTCTTCTCCAATTAACATAACCCCAAGATTCAATACTGAGAATATGATAATGTACCAGTAAAACCAGCCATCTAAATTTGTCAATTGCATTAAATCACCCATTTTAGAGTCTCCGTCTATGAGGAATAACGAAGCAGATAACAAACAAGCAAGAATCAAATTGATAATAAATGGATAGTTTTTCAACATCGATTCACGATATGGTGGACCCTGTGATAATACAACCGCAATCAAAATATATTGAAAATTCGAAAACAAAAACAAAATTGTATTGTCAGACGACTTAACAGCATCATCAGCTCCAGGTATTGGCTTGATATACCAAGGTTCTTCTTTCACCCATGACCATAATATTACTTGGAAAATCAAAAGAACAACAATTTGACATACCAATGGAATAAGAACTTTTGGTGACACCAAATTTGCAGTTGGTCTTTTAATCACCAATTTTTCATATGGTTTTGCCCAAGACATAAAAATCGCCAATGGCAAAATCAAAAACAAATCAATGTATAGAAATTGAAAGTCACCTAAATTGGTACCAGTTTTATAAAGAATCGTGACAGTAATAAACTGAATAGCCGAATATAATGACATGTATTTGAAACATGAAAAACTGGTCACCAAACTGGATCTACCTTCTTTAATAACATCTAAAACACATGAAATTTCAAAAACACGTGAAGTAAATGGAGCAGCAACGGAAGCTTCAGCTTCGGAAAGTGAAATACCCACATCAGCGGCTTTTAATGCACCACAATCATTTGCCCCATCACCACAGAAACCAACAGTATAATCAATCTTTTGCAATTGCTCAACCAATTCGTGTTTCTCATCCGGTGACATTCTTGCAAATATATCACAATTCATAAGAATATTGTGGATAATACTGGTGTTCTTCACTTCGGTTAACAAAAACCTGAAAATATCACCCGTGATTGCCAACTTATAGTTATTATCTTGTCTAATATTGATAGGTCTAATAGTGATGGGGTCTAATCTGTTTTCATGATCATTGACTTCTTGCCATGCAATATACCTTTCATCGTCTTTAACATCTAATACAGGAATATAAATATGTTCAATGCTTGGTGGAATCAATTCACATTCTCGTGACACACTAATTGCTGTCAAGATATTATCACCAGTACACATAACAGTACGAATTTCTGCTTTTCTTAAAGTCTTCAAGGTACTCTTGGTTGATTTCTTCAATTTGTTTTCAAAAATGATAAAACCACCAAAAATCAAGTCGGACTCGGCTTCATCCCTACCAATAGAGATGCTATCAACTTGTTTATACGCACAGGCAATAACTCTATAACCCGAGTGTGTATAATGATGCAATAATTCTTCAAAGTTTGTTGGTAACGATTCTTGATGACAAATATCAAACATAATTTCTGGTGCTCCTTTGGTGAAAACATAATTCTTATTGTTTTGTGTACTTATCACTGACATTCTTCTTAGGGAGGCCAAAATTCAAATTCCTTAACAATTTCATAGCTTTCATTGTATTTATAGACTACCGGATGAGACGTATTAGGATCTTCTTTATAGTCCCATTTAGTAAATTCAAACATCTTCACATCTAATGGATCACCCAAAAGTTCATTATCAATGTTTCTCAAAGAATGACATGATGCCATACATCCAAGAAGAAATTTCCCGTTATTTGTATCATGATCAGTTTTACGTACGGTTCGAAGATCATTGATATCTTCAATTAAATCTTCAAAGATAATCTCTTTTCTTCCTTTAGCATTATTAGCTAAATGAAGACCCAAAACATCTAATCCATCCTCAGTTAAGGTTCCTGTTTTATCAAAGCAAAGAACATCCAATTTACCACCAATATTAACCCTTGTTGGAGCAATACAAAATATTTGTAATTTCTTCAATCTCGCAATTGCAAATGTGGTACCTATAGTCAACGTGGCAGGCAATGCGGGTGGAACAACAATAGTTATAATATCTAAGGCTCTTAAAATCATAACTTTCTTTTCAATTCCAAGCTTAATAAAATTATAGGTCGAGTAGGTGAATCCAATTGCGGCAATGAGGGTCATAAAACCAATATACTTAAACGAATCCTCATAAAATTTGAATCCAGTTGGTTTAGGAAAAAGCATTGAACGAACTAACGATCCTTTTGTTGTATTGAAACCAGTCTTAACGGCCATTGCACTTACTGGTTCATCGTTAGCAGATTTCATTTTCAACAATTTTGTTCCATTAAACAAGAATGATTTGGATAACACTGGATCAATAAAGTTTTCAGGCAATAATTTGACTGTTTCCCTGGTTGAATGTACCTTAGTTACAGGAACACTTTCCCCTGTCAACATTGATTCATTAACCACACATTCACCATTGACCAACAAAGCATCACAAGGAATAATACTTAAAGAAGGATCAACCTCAAATACATCCCCAGGTACCAATTCATTTGAATCAATTTGTTTCCAAAATCCATTTCTCCAAACTCTAACTTCACATGTGAATTTGGATACTTCTTGTAATCTTTTCATAGTAGACTTTGTTTCAATCAATGAGTTAATAATAGAAACCATGGAAATTATAAAAATACAACCAGCATAGTAATAGTAATCATCTGCAAGCCATAAAAAGATAGAAAACACTTGGAAGATGTAAAATGGATGCAACACTTCATCAGTTAATAATTGAATTACTGATTTTTCATCAATTTCAATCTTGTTTTCTCCAAATATTTCAAGCCTTTGATCTTGGAGCCCCTGAGAGATACCATCCTTGATTGATTTGACATTCAACCAACGTGAGTCATACCAATTTGAATTTGTTTTAAAGATATCCTCTATTGGATTGTAGAAAAATTTAATATATCTGTAAACAAATGAGTGAATGTACGGAACAATTGGATCTTTCTCAACATCTTGGTCATTTTCATCAGTACTAACAAGAAAATTAGACAACCGCTCTTGAAATCGCAGTTTCGTAATGTCAATGATTTGTAACTCACCAAATTCATTTTCAATAACACACCAGTCGGCTGCACCCAAAGGACATCTAGTTCCCATTAAATTGACTCGATAACGAGGAAACCATCTCAATACCAAATAACCCAACCCTAATGTCAAAATACAAATGGTATAGTACAATGCTTTTTCCACCACTGGTTTTTATAACCAGCAATACCGACGACTAAATCTTCTTCCGCAAGGTAGTATCTTTGATAATCTAATTTCGCTGGAAATTCCTTCAAGAATTCAACATTTACTTGCTCCGACGCAACACTATCTGTTAAAGATGATCCTGATCTATTACTGGATTCCGAGTCTCGTCTGAGACGACGTTCAAACTCCATTGAGCCATAATCTGGAGCTTCTGGAGATTGGAATCTTGAGTTTGCACCTTCTTGGTCATAAAATCCAGCCGATGATGGCGCACCCTCATCTTGTGCTGCCAATTCATCTTGATCCTCGTCGTCAAGATACTTATCGATGGAATAATCCCAATTTGTATTATAATCGACAGGGTCTTCAGGATTCTCTAAAGTAGAACCCCCCTGGGCCATTTCAATCTCATCTGCTGTAAAGAAATTGAAGTTTGCTTGGGAATCAACCGAATGTCTAGATGCATTTGATTTAACTCTATCTAATCCAATACCATTGTCGTCTTCTTCAGCTCCTAGTAAAGGAGAAGTCTCTCTTGAAATACGAGAAACTCTTCGATTACCAAAGCTATGCGGATAGTGCAATGATGTAATTGATGAAGGGATAACTTCAGACGCAGCCCCGGAGTACATTTCATAGTTATTATCATCAACTAATTCACTGACAGTAGAATTGAAAGAAGTAACTGAGTTTTGTCTTGATCTGGATGTTCTTCTACTCACAGAAGAAGACCTACGACTAGGTCTTTGGCTCTTAACCATCGTATTATCGAATTATCACGAATAACAAAACAAATAGGAATACTTCTTAAGAAGTTTCTTGGAGTCAACCAAAGTGAAAGAAAAATAGCAATGTTTGAAAAGAAAAAAATAAAAATTTTCTGTGTCTAATTATTCTCGTAGATAACGCCTTAGTTGAGTCAAGTTTGTGTTGATTGAAAAATATTCTGTACGTGAATCACTAGATAACTTGTCAGTTAATCATGTAATACACCAAGGGTAATTATGTAGTAAATATTTCAATTTCTGGATTTTAAAACCTTGATGGTGATTGACATGCATATACATCGAGTAGCATGGGAGACTGGTTAAACAGGTTTCAATTGTAGCAGTCGTGTAGTCAGCCAAAAAAAAAAAAAAAAAAAAAAACTACCATAGATTCAAGCAGGAAACAGGCGAAAAAAATAAAAAAATGAAAACAAAAATACAACAGTAGGAAGGGGACCTGTAGTATCGGTAATTAGTAGAATATAAACCAAGAAACAGTATCATTCAATTAACAAAATGGCCCTTAAACTAAAGTTGAAGATGTCTTCATCGAGTGCATCTGGTTCTCCACAGCCACCAAACAATTCACACAATAATTCACAATCGCATGCACCAACACAACCACTGTCACCAGAACAACAGCCAAAACTTCCTAAACTTAAAATCAAAGCTCCTTCAAAAACACCGTCCACGTCAGAGTCGATACCAAAAGTGAGCATAAAACGACCTGGAGTTGAATCAAATGAAAAAGACTGATAAACCAAAGAAGTTGAAACTAAGTTTGTCTAAGGCGAAAGAAAATGGAGGTAAGACAAAGGGATTGCCTCGGGTAAGTGAAACCCACCAGAGTTCAGGTGAAGGTTATGATTCTGAGGCGCCTGATTTAGAAGATGATCCTTTAATAGAACAGGGTATTATATGTAATGGTTTTGATTTTGTTCATAATGCAGTTGATTC